>JARSSU010048832.1:0-133284 GCA_029619165.1 Eurosta solidaginis
TTTTCTTTTATTCGTAAGTTTTTCTCAATGGAATACTACATTATGTATGTATGTTATATGTGAATTTTTTCTGTGCTTAACTGCCTAAGAGTGTTAGCCAACAACAAATACGAAAGTATTTAAATTAGTATTCATAAGCGACAATCAGCTCTTGATGTTCAGGAGCTTCGGAATGTACATAGTTGGGCATTTAATTTTGGGTTTTTAAACGCTTACGCGGAAAAAGACGATATAGTATTACTAGGAAATATGGAGGTCCATAATTGGCATAAGCTGCATGTGCAACCCACAAGGAAGTACAGGGGTGGTTCCGTAATTCGATAGTCGACATCGTTGATTCGAACTCAAGTCGATATAGAACGCTCGATGTGCAATTTTGGTTGCCGTATATTGGTATGATCTCTTTTGTTTTGCATATTCAAAGGGTGTTAGAAAGTTTTTTGATGTACCAATATATTTTCTTTTTTGCTTTGTGGTCTTAATCTCTGAAGAAAAAACCATTCCCTAAATAATCACAAAAGCATAAAATTATAACTTTCAAAAAGGCAATTCGACACCTGATTTGGTACGAACAGTTTTTATCGAACGTCGAAAAGGACGCGTCGACAATTTGTGTTACGAAGCGAAACGATTATTTTAATACTCGTTCTTGATCTGTGTATCGAATTTACGGAAAAATACTAGGAATTTTGCTGGATAGTGATGGCCGTGGAAGCTCCATGTGGAAGAGGAGAGCGTAGTAAGCCTCGTGTCACTATATGCATGCAAAGGATGCTAGATTGCACTTGTGGTCATTTCGCCCAACTATCATATTAGGTATTTACGGCAATTGTCAAGCCCATACTGTACAATGGGGTTCCTACATTGTTGGACAGTGCTCTAAGAACGTTTACCAAAAAAACTTAAGGGGTATGCGATATTAATGATTATCATAACGGCAGCGGGAAGGAACTCCCCCCACAGCGACATTTTGCATGCGATTTTTGACTCCCTCTGCAGTCTTAATGACCAAATATATGTTGTTTGCATTGATGGGTATGCTGTTTACTGTGCAATACAGAAATAATTAGATCTAGGTACAATATTCTTTAAGGCTGTCATGTCTATCAGGCGGAAATTGAAGTCTTGTTAAAAGTAGCAGAAATTCTGAGGGAAGCGTACTTATTTTACATTATTGATAGTTCAGACGGAGACAAAGGCAATAATCTAAAATAGTATTTTATCAAGAAGTGTCGTGAAATGCAAAGAAGAATTGAAGAGGACTTCTCTGAGGCGGAGAAGGTAACGAGAAGGCCGAGAGTTGGCAAAGAAAGGTGGGGCTTTCGATGAGTCAACGTAGATGCCCAATACGTTTGAATGAAATCAAAAGGGGATAGGTGTTGCATATAATCCATCAAGCAGGAAATTGCGTGGACAGAAGCGCAGGGGCGTAAATTTCTAAGATCATTTGCGAAAATCCTTGACGTCAGACTCACAAAGTGGCTCATATCTCTAAAGCGACAAGATTTAAGGCTCACGATGGGCATACTGAGTGGACACTGCCTTCTGGCATCACAGGTTTATAAGTTAGGCTTTCGTCAGTAACAGCAGATGCAGAAGTTGAGCTGCAGGAAGAAACGGTGAGCACTTTCTGTGTTGTGTTCTGCGCTCGTGAAGTTAAGGTCGTTTCAAGCTACGCTCCAGCGGCAGATTTTGAAAGATCTCTAAGCAGCAATTTAGCTAGGGTCATTAAAAAAAACGTTAGTTATTTGCCAAGAGGACGGAGATATTCTATAACATAAGTCTGGATGCCTAATGGGGGGTTTTCCGTTTGAAAAAAATCTACAGCTTTTCGAAGACAATTCTATAACTAAGGTGTGTAGCACTTTGATAACAAATCGATAACTTTGGACAACTTATTTTAAAGCTTATCGATAGTTTCTTCGGTTTCTTTCTTTTTTCTTTCCTTTCCTAGGCTTTCATTGATTGATGTCTGATTTCGCTCTATCAACTCTACCACATATATTGTTCACACTTTATGCTAAATGTAGTGGATACACGTTGCATACGTTAACATTAAGAATTCTATTAATATAAAATGCGATACACTTTTTCTTACATTCTATAAATATTTTCATAAGCATACCACTTACAAAGACTACGCTTATGCTTAACCTTATATCGGATGCTTTGAGGTTTTGCTTTCATGGGCTGCACATCTTTTGGACGTTGGTTCCATTGTCGTATAGGAGGAGGTCTCTGTCTTACCCAGCATAATAGGGTAATTACCTTCAGGTAGCTTCATAAGATCACATTGGAATCCCTATTTAGAGGGTTATTTTCTTATAAATGTATATAGCTTTGTTTGGATGGGTTGTGACCTCAAAATTTAAAAAAAAGTCTGACGCTGAATTGAGAAAAAATATATACAGCAAAATTATCGTTCATGTGTGAGGAAGTTAGAGGTAAAAACTTATTTAGAAGCTATGCAGGCAAGACCCAAAGACTGCCGGGTGTGCTAGTATTTATATGACCAAAACGATGGAAAAACCGACGAATCGGGACTATAAGCACGCCACTTTTTCGATATCGAAAATTTTTTAAAAATGGATTAGATAATTCAAAAACTAATACGCTATTGGCTTATGAAATTTGTAGTGGGATGTGTGTGTGTGACGCAAAACATAATTGCCAGAAAAATTGTGCGGCATATGGGCGTGGCGCTCACATTAGAAGAAGAAAATCTGAGATTTAGCAGTCGTAAATACAGAAGCGTAAAGATAATTAAAACATGGACATTGACAGGAGACACTATCCTGCCAAATTATATAGACTGAGTGCAGTGATCAAAATCCGCTAAAGGCACGCCCACCTTTCCTAAGGTCTTACCTTAACCAACGTCTGAGCAATAATCGATGTTATTTAACACATGTTGACTGCATATTTACCCAGTTGTTTGCATTATGGTGCTTTTTGGAGCCAGATCTAGCCCCCCTTTTTTTTTTTTTTTTGCGTTTTAGTTCAAAAATTCGGTTCAGCCCCTAGCTCTTTTTTTGGCCCTCTGTAAAAGGTTTTGCGCTTCTTTGGCTCCAAATCTATTGCGTAATAACGTATGGGGAATTGTAAGTGTGTTTATTTGTTTCGTATGTAGATGTGGCAATCGGTATTCAACTGATAACAAAAACTTTAACGATACCTATGTCATTAGGTTGTATATGTGCTTTCAGCTTGTGCAACCGCATAGTGTTCACCTTGTAAGAGTGCAGACCCCTTTAACTTCAGATATAATACATTTGTGTCTCCCGTACCTTATTTCATTATACTTTGAAGAATATGTCGAATTAGAAAATAAAATAAATGTATAGACGAATTTATTGAAAGAAAGATTCATAATATATGTCGCGATTCATAACTAAAATTAACAGACAATTAAGGAGAACCAATAATGTAGAAAGCTGGCCAAATAGAGATTTCTTTGGTTGAAAACTACATTGAGAACTGTTAAAACGTTAATGGTTTCCATATTTCACAAATAAAAAAATAAAAAAACAAGTAAAGTACCGATGAAATAACGAAATTACAAATACAGTGGCAAAATACCTATCTCCAAAATGGCCAAAACCCACACCGCGGACACCTTCAACATTGAGTTTGGGTTTTGATGTAAACCCCGTCTTTACTAATTCCAAAAGCTTGTCGATTTTGTTACCCCCCCCCGCTAAGTAATGCTGAAGTTGACTAAGAATCAAACACAGAACGCAAAATGAGTTAGTTACGTTCAATTCGCTTCTGGCAATAAGAAGTGGTCTAAACTGCTGAATAAATGCGGTCATAAACTTTCAATTAAAACACGGATTTCTTAAAATTGATGAACACAAAAAATACTTATGAGTAAAGCAAAAATAAAATTCTCTCTTAGGGACGAAGTCATAGATTTTGAAGTCTAGGCACTTCAAATATACTCGTCCCAACCTCGTAAACTTGAATATCGCAACACGTGTATTTTATGGTGATTCGCTACCCGTAGGACGTTAATTGAATAAAAAAAATTGAAAAAAATTTAATTAATTTTCATCGGTAGCATCAAGTAGTTTGTTGGCGACCTATAGCCGTGCCGTCATCGTATCAGTCGTGAAAAATATGCTTACTTTTTAAACGATACCTTACCGCAATTGGCTAAACAAAAAGTTAAGGGAAAACGTAGTTTTGTTATTAAAAAATATAAAATGCTCTATAAAAAAAAACCATATTATTTATGTACCCTCTTGTACCTCATTTTTTGTTTTGAGTTTTACTGTTCCTTTTTATAACTTGTTTTAAGTTTGATTTGAAATAAATGTGAAAACTTACATGAAAAATATACATACATATACTTTAGCTCTTTTTGCAAAAGGATTTTGGATTTTTCGGACAAAATTTAGCTCTTTCTAGCCCTTTTTTTTTGATTCTAGCCCAAAGAAATTTTTTGTTTGGCAACACTGATCTACCGCAGTAGTGGATGGTTTCGGCTAAGAACAACTTTAAACAAATTTGGAAAATGGGCGTGACCAGCGTCTTTTGTTACTCTTTCCAAAAATACTTTAATGCATAAGTAGAACATTAAATCTCTCAATTCGAACGAAAATTGGCATAAATTATTTATTTCATAGCTAAAACTGTGTGCTCTGAAAATGTGTCTGTAAAACTAGAACAGACTATGCTAAAGAAAAAAAGCATAAAATAAGATTTCACAAATATTAAGCCATGAAAACAAAAATTCACTAACAAAATAGATTAAATATTTGTTGTAGTCGGACGGGCCCAATTGGGGCACAAACTTTGTGTTGTCTCGAGAGGGCGATTATGTTTATGTTTATTGATAAGAAGTATTAGTACGACAGATTATAGATCTGTATAGTACACCACAAAGCAGGAAACTATAATAGTGGTTTAAATAAACAATTACAAATACTAAAAAGCATGTATTAAAAAGTATGTATGTATATAACGTAGGCCCTATTCAATATAAAGCTATTTAGTTTTAATGTCGGTATTTAAAATTATACATGGCCAGTCTATGATCCTAGTATGTCTGAGAAATAGTATAGATACATTATTATCGTTGCATACACTCAAATTATTTTCTAATAGAATTGGGAATAGACTTCCAGTACGTATAGTGTTTACGAAAAAAAGCTCTAGTCGGACCGAAACTGATTTAAAAGTAGGTACGATTAGATCATTTGTAAGAGCTAGATCTTGTGAAAGTAAGCTTATTATAAAGGGGATAGTGGCGTTTTAGTAACAATTAGTTGGTAAAGGAAAATGCAGGCTCCTAGCTTTAAGATAGTCAGAAATTTTGACATCCCAAAAGGCGGGACTTCCTACGAGATTATATGAAATCGAACGTTCGCAATCCATACACGTAACGTGTAATAGGTTTAAAGGCCACCATCCCATATTATGAGCAGAGTGTTGAATCCCAGTTGTTGTAGGCCAAGTCAGCGTATGTCAAATAGGGTAAAATTAGCTGAATAGCAGTAAACATAGCCGATAGCGCAAGTTCCGAAGGGCACCATATACCTTTACCTATGAGCTAAGTAACGTGATCAACACAGGTCATACATGAGTTGATTACAAAGCCAAGGTTTGTAATTATTATTCACTAGCGTAATTTGTGCGGTACCTATGTAGGAGGTGGACTTACATCCAATCAACTTTCTCTTGAGATAGGTAGACCAAACTTTTTATAGGATTGAGGACAAGCCGTTATTAGTAGCCTCAAACGGAAATAGAGAAAGTCAGCATTAAGTTTCGAACACAAGTCATCAACTTATCAATGCGGCAACAGACAAAGGTAAAGTTGAACGTTCATCCGCTTAAGCATGCATTACTGATGAATTCGCAGACGTTAAAAAATATCATTGATGAAATAAACTAAAATAACAGTGGGCCAAGTAATATCCCTGTAGTACACTGCTACTATATTCGATAGGAATGACATTTTGGAAATGATTATTACGCGTTGGTATAGGATACGTTAAATAGCTGTTGATTCATGCCAATGAATCATCACTAAACCCAAAGTATAGCCTTTAGCTTAGACGCAAAAAACAATGATGGCCGAAGGAGTCAAATGCCCTAGCAAAATCAAGTAGAAAAAAGTAAGTTACAAAGTCTCATCATTGCTCCTCAAGTCTAAAGGAGAAATTGTATTTAGGAATGGTAGGGCGTATTATTGTGGCATTAGAGTATATTTGCGTGCAAAAAATAAGCAAATCAATGAAAACCACGCTCACTTTCACATATCTCCGAAGGACGAAATGAGGTATAAAAATAAGCGACCTATATTTATGCAATTTAACTCGTAAAAGGCATTTATCCGCTCAAGCTCTAAGTGGTAACCTCTGTATCCTTTGCTTCTTTTGAATGATGTTTATTGCGCATCCTTATACGCTATTAACAGGGCCGGATAACAAGTATGCAGAATAGGCAGTTGCTGGGGCCCGGATTTTTAGGGGCCCCCGAAAAAATGAAAAATACTTCTAAAATTTTCTTACAAAACATAAAATTTAGAGAGGGAATGAAAAATAAATCAGAAATAAAATAGTTTTTACTCAATAAAAAAAATCATTTTGACCGCATTCAAAGGCTGACGTACTGGACAAGGTTCCTAAAAGGACCTTTCCGACTCATTTGACAATTGTATTAGCGTGCAAGAATTATATCGAAGTGAAGGAGAGTATATTGAATAATAAAAAGAATTAACTCAAAATGTACGCTGGTTGTTTTATTTTGGAAAATTCGGTTATTTTTGGAACAGAGAGTGCAGAAGGCTTCAACTATTTGACTGCTATGCGTTCAGTGGGAAAAGTCATTGCAAAGTGAAAAAGCAGACTTGAAAACGGGTGCTTTTTTGTACGGATCGTTAGAAGAGAGTTCAGTTTCATCCGTGAAAGTTCAATGATTTTGAGGGAAAAAAAACAAAACAATTATTACCTGGTGTAAGTTATACAGAAATCGTAAAATGTACTCGTCGTAAAAAAAAAAAAAACAACATAATGACGAAATGCTCCAGAAGTAGAATTTTTCCCTCGTGGTTGATTTAGGACAAAAAGGTTTCTCGAAATCATCGACAATTTCCACAGTGAAAGTAGATGGAAAGTTTCAGAGAGATTTTTCATTTTCATCAACTTTTCTCTAAGTGATGAAGACCTCCACGAAGCTTAAAATAAATTAGTTATTTTTTATTCTAGGACACTTGGAAGAATTTTTCATTGAAACGAAACAATTCCAACGTTACGTGAACTCCGATACACTGAGCAATAAAAAAACTCATAGTCATTTGTATAAGAATTCTAATGGAAGATCAATTAGCCGATGATTTCCTAACACAGAAATAGCTCTTCGCTTTTTTTATATTAATGATCACAAATGTTCTGCCGAACGATCCTCCTCGCAATTAAAAGGAATCAAAGCTGCGGAAAAGGCGCTACAACGCGACAAGAGCGAGAATGTTAGGTATACTTGCATTGAGTCAGATTTTTGAAACAAAATCGATATGATGATATTTGATGGAATTTGCCGAAAAAAAATGTAGGAAAACGACATTTTTAAAATGTAGATAGTAATTTTATTGAATTATTATTGTATTTTTGTAATCGAAAAAAGAGAAACGGACGTGAAAAAAAGGCCCCAAATTGATGGTTGAGTAGGACCCCGTGAGGGTTAATCGGCCCTGACTATTAACCACACAAAGCAAACAAAAACAGCGTTTCAAGTTGCACATATGTATGTAATGTATGTAATGTTCGGTTTCACCGAACTTAGACTTTCTTACTTGTTTCTATGGTTTTGTGGAAAATTTTCACTTGTGTTTCTGAAGAAAGAAGTAAGCTCCAAGACTCGAACAAATGCGGAGAAAAGTAAGCTCTACTTCGAATTTTCAGTCCTCGGATCACAATCGTATGAGCAAGCGTTATAAGCCTTTTATAAGATGACATATTTTTGATGGCCACTTGTTGCACAATTCTCATACAAATTACAATGGGTTATTTGTTGTGGAAAAACACTTTCACTGAAGACGTTGGCGATGGTACAACAACAACAGATAGTGGAAGTGACGACAACAAGGCAGTGACATCGACTTAATACTATACTTGAAGTAAATTTGGTTTACGCTTGCGCATACATACATACATTACCCACTTGTTGTTCCATGGTGACTGGCTTCATACCACATACTACCACATGCACAAACATGCACATGTATTGCATTTTTAGGATAATGGAGTATTTTTTAACTTCTTGAAACACTTTGGTGCGACTTAAAAATTCATGTGCCACTTTTAAATCTCCATTTTCGGCAGTTGCAATGTAGGAGAGCGGAAGCCCCCCTGCGATTTTGTTTAAAATTAACGGATTTTGCATTCGAGAAAGATCCATACTGACAGCGATTTACCAAAATATTAACACAGTTATACTTTTTAAAACCAAAGACTATGTGTTAAATTAAAAGTTTTTCATATTGGTGATAGATAAAAAACTAATAAAATTGACAAGCCACCAAGAGCGTCCGGTGCCATATATTAAAGGAATATTTTTATTTTTTATGTGATTTGGTTAGCAAGTCTGAAGGTAGGCATCTTAGAAAATGTATGAACAAATTCACTAAACCTTTGAATTTTTGTCACTTGTAAGGTGGGTTAACGTCGAGGCTGAGGTAGCACTCAGTCAATACAAGTCGAGAATGCTCCTGTTTTTTTCTTAAATGAATACACATTACTTTGTTGGTGGTATTTGCTTCAACGTAACGCACACTAGAGGTTTACGCCGGTCGCTTAATGGTCGACGGCGGCGGCGTGGCCGGCGTGCCGACAAAGTGATCGGCGTAAACCTCTGCATGAATGAATGGCTGGACTTCAGAGTATCACATTGTCCACAACTAATGAATATGAACATACTGCTGACGTCAATTGTATGTTTGACGATCTGGAATAATATCTTAACTTGCGGATGAGTTATCTGGGAGGCTTGTAAAGCGAAAATGTAAAAAAAAAATAATATCGGAAAGGTTTGTTTATGTGGTATTTAGGAAATCGGACGTTTTCGGCCATTTCGGAAAGAACCGCGGTTTTTGCATCAAATCTTGCGGATCGACAACAAATTTCGGGAGTGAGTAGATCCTGAGGAGGAGATGGAGAAATACTTAATTTGGTCACATTTTGTTTAGTTTACTTCACCGAGGGGAGATGTTTTGGCTAACTCTAAATCCCGTCGTCGGCACAATTTCTTTAATCATTTTTGGCTACAGTGTTGGTACACGCACAAAGGGACTTATGGTTGCATCAATTAACTACTATAGTATTGCTCTCGTGGCCCAGTTTTAACGATTAGCGTCAATACTGGCTTATTGTGTGATCGTGCCAAAGATACTTTATACCATATCCAGCACAGCAGGCTATATGACTGCGACTCGAACCATAATTCGTCGACGTCACTTTCTTTTAGAGCTCTAGGTGTTCTCTGAAGACTTTCTGACCGATGTTTGTCGCGCTATGTTTGGGAGCTACACCGAAATAACACCTTGAAACGCTAGGGAGTAACTATTCGGCCTAGGATGCCGCCCTCCAAATTCATAAGCAGTTTAAGTGGATATCATTGGTTAACCAAGGTGAAAATGGTTATAACCTTGGCGCATCTATTTAATCAAACGTTACAAAGACCGTGGAAAAAAGTTTTAAAAAATAGACCAAAATCTGCAAGGTATTTTGTGTTTCGATATATTGACTTCAATAGTCCCGTTTTTCGGCCTTATGATATAAGAGCTCATTATGGAGACCGCCTTCAGTTTTCGTCTTGTTCGACATACCTACGTTAGGGTAGTAGTGAACACCGTTATTTTGTTCGACTGTCTTGAGAAGCTTTTGCTTTCACGCACTTTGAGTTTCTTGCGAGGACACAAAGCTCACCTGGTAAATGTATGTGCCTACGTATTCCATTTGTAACGAGTGAGCCGGTCAGTGTTTTGGTCATATTAAACTGGTTGATGGCTTATCCAATGTGATTTCCGCAAGGGAATTAGTTTGGGAAGGGTCGCCAACTTTAGTGGAATTGTCGGAACCGGGAGATGGGGTTGAATGTGAAGTGTGAAAATCAAAATAAGATTCACACGCTATTTTTATAGTTAGCAATATAAATGATTTTTCAAACCCTTCTTCATAGTATTGAAGTATATGCAACTTATGTGTGAGGCTTAGAATCGCTACAAAGGAGAATTTAAACATGGAGCATACTAAAGGATTTTGCTTCACTGATTTCGCTTTTTTTTTGAACCAACTAGATATAAAATTCGGTTACCTTTTTCGGGTTAACGCTTTTAAAACTTGAGGACAATTTGAAAATATGTGCGGACATTTTGGGACATTTTATTTGAAATTCATTTTTCTCATTAGTTTTTGAAAAAAGAAAGCGAATTGGCATTTAAATTTATTATATAATCTTTTATTTAAGTGTTTTGTTGTAATAATTGGTGATTCGGTGATGCGAAATCCGTGTTAAGCGGCATTGAAATCGCCTGGTTCTAAATAACTTTTAAACGGTTAGAAAGTGTTTAAGTCGCAATTGGGATTTTTATAACTGGCAGAGTGATGCGCATCCTTTGATACCCCTTTCGAGCATATCGGTACCAATTTTCGAGAGAACAATAAAATGGCCTGAACACTTTATAAGAGTAGAAAATATAGTAATGCGCGAACGCCGCCGCGCACCGAAAAACACCGCAAATCGGCAGCGCATATCCTAACGCACACACACACCGTGGCGGAGTTTGTATTTGGAATATTGGAGGGGAACGTAAGCCAACGTCTACGTACTAAAAGGGGGTTGACAGGCGTAGATCGATGGAACAACGTGCGATGGCGGTGGAAACGGTGTGTAACGTTTGACGTGTGAAGAGTTCTTGAGCGCTTTTCGACGCACATGTAAACACTCTTACTTCGATCACCAGTAGTACAGGTGGACTGATACCAAGATCGAATTGGCGGTGAAAACTTTTTCGTAGTTTAAATTGGCAGTACTCAGGTGGTATACTCCTTGCCATGCTATAAATCTCGAGTAGAGCTTGCGATTGTGGAATGGCTTAGAAGAATATTCGACAGGGCATAAGACTCATGTACTCTGGATATACTTGCTTTGAGGATCTTATGTTAGGTGATGCGCAAACGCGGAGACACGGTCTTGATATGAGGTCTGGTTTACAACACGCAGTACAAAGTACCGAAGGCTGTGACCTTGGCATGGATAAGCTTGTAGACTATGTCTATTAATCATTCTAGACAGTGTCGTCTAGAGCTCAACGTGGAGGAGAGACTAAAGACGACCTCGACGCACTTGCTGCATCGAGCGGTATTTGAACGGAGGATCTCCTTACTGAACCACCATGCGACAGACAAACTGGTCCTGTTACGGCACGAAGTAATTGATAAATATAAAAGGAAATAACAAAGTGACTCCGCGTTACTCATAGCAATGCGTCTGCGAGTCCGTCTCACAAGAAAATAAAACGAAGCGGTCGAAAGCAGTTCTACAGTTCCTGATTCTGGCCCTAATGAAGCGCGGGCATTCCTATGGGCAGATTACCTATCTTATCTACAGATCTGATAAAGACGCACCCCTGGACATCCAAACAAACGCTAGGTCCGAGGACGCGCCAAACGAGACGAATGACAACACCTCATAAACATTTTTAAATCCACTAAGATTAATTTTGCTGACGTGACAATGCTCTTAAGCCTTGACAGAAGATTCTATTTCTAACAACTTAAAGCGGGTTATGTCAAATCATATATACGATTCTCTAATTCTGGTTTTATGTACGGGTGTCCATTTTCGCTCTTTATTGAAATCCAAATCTAGAAATAAGTTGTGTTGTAAAGACGGAGTCGGGCTATAGCGAGCTTTGGGCAATTTCGCCGTAGTGCTTTCTGTGTCGCTATATTTTAGTAAAATAAATTGTTTAAAATAAACGATTGGGAACACACAAAGAATCTATTTGTAATCTGGCACTATTCCTCGTGAATATTCGCACTGCATTACCGGCAGTTAGCTCCCATACGCCAGATGCAGCGCAAGCTTTAATTGATTGGTAGAACAGCTGATTTCTGTGATATTATGATGACGATGGAAATTTAGATTGGTTGCGCAAGATGCGCACGGGTCCGGCTCTGACCTTAAAATGGAACACCTTCTTTCTGGTACCATGACTATGCGGTTTCAATTCGGAAAAGCTCCCATTCAAAAAAATTTATTCAATCTCATGGACAAAATGAGGAATGTACAGCGTTTTTGACCCTTCATTTTTATACGGAAACTTTAGGCGAAGTTGACAGTAAGTATTGTGGCTCGTTCGCATTTTCATCATTGTAAAATCTGAGTTCGAAATAAAAATATTGACTTCAAATTACTTTTTCAGAAGATCTGAAATACTAGAGCTCGGACTAGCCGGTTAATCGATCTTACCGATTTATCCGATTCTGAAAGGACTAATTGTATTTGGTAAGCAATATTCTAGTAGCCGCAAAATGTCGCCTAATCGATTAACCGTTCACTTCGATATTCGGCTAACTGTTCATTCCGGGCAAGCTCGGGCTTGGGATTTGATATCTTGAATCCTATCATTATGAGACTAGTAATAAGAGGTGAAAAATACTGCAGTCTGTGACCTTTTATAAAAACCCGATAGAAATTGTTAAACTAGTATTAAAATGGATAGCTGAGGTATCACCAAGAATGGGCTTAGGTGCACAGCGACATGCAGATATTAAAATACACTACGTCATCATAACCGCAGCCAGGCGCGCAAGAGGTGTCGGATATTTAAAGCTTCTCCATATATGTACGCATTCTCCCGATTTTAGTCTTTTCAAATACGATTTACGTAGGAGTCAGTTCGAAGTGCACTCCATGACTAAAAATCTCGGGAAAAAATACGACGATTTGCCTTGCCCTGTGTGCCGATCACAGCAGCGATTAGATCGTGATCTTTAGAGGTTTTAAACATGATACAATATGATACTGTCCAACATCTTTATGGCGAAAACGGCATCTGGAAAGAGCATACATACGGATACGGTCAATAATGACGGGTATAACACGATACAAATATATGTCCTCTGCCTACAAGAACTGATTGGAAGACTAAGATTTTACTCAGGAAATTTTACATGTCACCTTTGCTAGAAGGATTGAAATGGCTTGTGGTGTGCAGACAGCAGTCCTTCCGCGAAGCCATTTTCACCATTCTTAGATGGATACAAGTGATTATATACGGATTAGTTGATGGTTCAATCGGCACCTGACAATTGGATTTATGAGGCACTGATGAATAACAACACAGTACTTCAAGTGCAGCTACAAAGCTCTGGTGGTGGAAAACGGGACATTCGTTCTGTATTTCATATCTCTATTTGATAGGACAGGAAGCAGCTTTCACTCATCAAAGCGGCGAATTGGAGCTAATTGAAGCAGGGTCAATGTCACACCAACGAAGCAGACAGTGTGCAGACAATTTTGCACCGCCTATCACATCTATGTCAAGGGCACTCGAGTAGTCGAAGTAAATCGTTAATCGACTCGTAGCAGGCCAACGGTTTCTTTCATAACGAATAATCGGTTACAATCGCTAGCTGATAATCTTTCGAGCCTACTAAATACACTGGAAATACACTTAATTTAATTGAAATTCTTAGTTTATTTTCTTAATCGCTTTGACGTATGAGGTTATTGCAATATCTCGAGAATTGAGGGTGTATTTGCAAATTCGAAAAATTCGGAATCAGCGCACGAATATAATATAGATACATACGTCTAGTCACATGTAATACACTTTTTTTGTGACGGTGTTGTTGATGTTATGGATTTAACAGGTCTGATTGGATGTGAATCCAAATGCATTCTTTACAAAGTTTTGCTTTAAAAAGAATATAATGTATTGGTAACGATTTAGGGAAATTCTGCTTATTTGAACCTTCTTCTAACTTTCGAATCGCTAAATTGGTTGTAAGAAATCACTCGAAATATTTAGTATTGCAAACTGGTTTTATTTAGATTACTTTTGGATGTAGTATTTCAAAATTAAACTTCACCACCAACAGCGTGCTTAAATCAATACTTCCATTTACTTTATTCCTCTGTTGCGCTGATTTTATACTCTATGTTGTGCTCTTATGCATATTTTTCCAAAGGTCTAGTAGCGTTTTCGACTTCTAGAATATCTGCTTGGTACATGTATGGTTTGTGGGTTTATTTTTTTTGCGTTTCTAATAGTCTATGCGTGTGGTATGTGTGAGCAACT
The DNA here is from genome assembly GCA_029619165.1 of Eurosta solidaginis. NCBI lineage: Eukaryota > Metazoa > Arthropoda > Insecta > Diptera > Tephritidae > Eurosta > Eurosta solidaginis. The sequence continues at coordinate 14,312 of JARSSU010048832.1, forward strand.
ACTTCTGCTTATGCCACATTGTTTGTGTGAGAGATCTCTTCGCTGTCATTGTACATAATTTTTGTAGCTTTAATGTGTACATTTATGTACGAGTGGCTGCTTCACGTTTTTATTGTTTGCGTGATTATTTACTAAACAGCCTAGTGATTCAACATTCGCCACATATATTAAGTTAAATACAAATATTCATCCTTGCTAATTTATTTTATATCACATATTTTTCTTTCCCAGACGTTATTGCACAACCTATAAGCACAGCGCTGCTCCAGCGCCTGGAAAATGCATTAGAGCATATGCGTAGACGTAGTATTCGGCACAAGAGGTCACGTCATTTCCGGTGAAACCCCATACACACTATCAGACATATTTTACGGACAAAACAGGGATCCCGAGATGCATTTCTATTCCGCAGGAGAACGAGGTTATACGCAAAGGACTTACAACAAAAACCAAAAAATTACAATTCATTTACAGGAGGACCTGAGAGAACTTTTTTCGACAAGTTTTAACCAACGCCAACCGCCTAAGTTAGCTGCAGTCTCCAGTGTAGATGTGGAAGATTTAAAGATGCGCTTACCATCAAAATCGACACGAACACGTTGGTGGAAGTGGACAAATGTAGGTTCAGCACACAAATTCAACATGGAAACTCGTCTACATATTCACGATTTAACGCTTAGCGGAAAAGTGGTGCTACAACCGACCGGTGGCAAATCGTCATATGATATTACGATTACGTCGTGCTGAATTGAGTCGTACAATCCAATGGTTCGGAAAGTGCTGGAAATGAGGAATCACGCCGCCATAGCAGCCGCCTCTCTGTGCGCACAGACTCACATTTGCAGAGCCTGGATTATATCAGTTTTCGCACATGGCTGCAAGGACCATCTGTGTGCGACTACGTCAAATTCGAAACGTCGTTTCGGTTTGCAAGTGATGCGGGCAGTGAGAAGCCAGCAAAACCGCCTGTTCCTCTTTCTCTTCTTTTTTCGTGGACTCTTAGCCGGCTGGAAACGACAGTGATGATTTTAGTTGTGCTTCCTTCGACCTCCTCTTCTCATGTCTGCCGCCCGCACCTGGCACTTACAAGATTAACGCTGGAAGTCGTTGGCTTTCTTAAATACTTGAACATAATCCAATATGCCTATGCTATATCGTAGTAATAATTATTCAAACTACTACACAACGTCTCTATATGGTCATCAATGGCGTATATTCGTTTATAGATGACATCAGCGGAACGAGAACTTCTATAATATAAATGATAATGTTAAATATTATCGTGCACAGCTACGTGCGAAAACGGGACATCTCTAGCACTTATGACGAAACCAGCTCAAGCGACGACGACGGCTCTCTTCCGATGGTGTGGTTGGTTGTGTGTGTTGGTTTTGTGTTTTTGTTGTGTTTGAAATTATCGCTTTTTTTAATGATGTGATATTACTGATATGTCAGATTGCAGATGATTTGCAAGATCTAATCGCTCCAGAAAGATGCGCGCGCGGCGTTCGCAGAAGCGGGGGGGGGTCTAGAGGATGGTGCTTTCTTAAAAGTGGGGGGGGTGGGGGGGGGGGAACGTGGCTGGGGGGGGTTGGCGATTTTCGATGCGACATAATGTACGCGATCGTTTGGTGATGAGGCGGGGGAGGGGGGGGGTGGGGGTTGTTTGGGGGGGGTTGTTGGGGGGGGGGGGGGGGGTGGGGTGGGGGTTTGGTTGGGTTGGGTGGGGGGGGGGGTGGGGGGTTGGGGGGGGGGGTGTGGGGGGGGGTGGGGGGTGTTTTGGTTGTGTTGGGGGTGGGGGTGGGGGTGGTTGCTTTCTCAAGAGAATTGGAAAAGATCTTCCATGGGGTGTGGTGTTTTGTTTTGGTGGTTTGTGGGGGGGGACGCGGACTGATTCTGACCAATATAGCAGAGTGTTTTTGTTTTTGCACTTTCAACCGGCTTTTATTAAGGAGACGTGGTTAATGGAAGGAATATGGGGATATTCGTTTTAGCTATGGCTTGAGGGGGGGATCTTTCGCAGTAGCTTTTGTTTTATTAGTTATTCAATAAGTAGTGTTGTTAGTAAAAGTTTTGTAAGTTTAAGTCTAGCAATTAAGCTATTATATTAATGTTTTTATAACTTATGACTCAATTTTACAGAATGCAGGGAGTTAGTTTTTAAAGTTCAGTAAGAAAAAGAAAAAATACGGCCACCAACAAGTGTGTAGTCAATACTTTGACATAATTAATAGTGCAGCACTCCCTAAAAGAATTGCGAAGGGCCTTTAAGGGCCCGCGCGCGGGGTTTTTCAGTTTTTGTTATTTTTTAAATTTTCAAACTACACTTAAACTTATTTTGCCGTTTCAGTCCACTTTAACTGAAGGTTAAGCTGATAGCCTTCAATTTTTAATAATTCAGTCGCTATGTGCAATATTCTCACTACATTTCGGGGTTTTTATTTTGGTTTGTGGACATTTTGGTTTATGTGCTCCAAGACGAAATTGAAAGTTATATAAAACAGCCACTGAATCGATTAGAGAATGACGAGAAGCTCGCGCAGCGAGCCTTCACGAGTAATTCGAGATCGAGAATCTCGCGTGAGAAGCGAGACTCGCGAGAAATCTCGTGTCTCGAACATGTTTGAGAAATCGTAATATAAGCTCTACTAAACTGTCACATGCAGACGAAGATGATCTAATTCTCGTTAATCTCCACCAAATGAGTATTCTTGAGCCGCGGCAATAAATATTCTGAAATTTCTTCAATGATCACTTTAGCAACAAATATTAGGCGGGCTATGAAAACCATCCTAGTGGAAAGAAAATCATTGCTTGTAGATATCGCCTTCAGGCTGTGTGCTTAAGATGAAGCCGAAGGGATGTATCAGAGTAGTTGCGGTGCTCACGGTGCATTGGACAATTCTAGGTGCATGCGGCATGGATGGAGCTGAACACAATACCTCCTGTCGCAGCTGCAAGCGTCCGGAGGCGGAGGGGAGGAGGACACGGTTGTTGAACCCTACTGTGCGATATGACCAACATCACTGTTGAAGCAGAGTAAAGTTCTCTGGAAAGCCCTTTTTCGCAAGCCTCCAGAACTCATGGAATGTTAGCCCGAGGAGAGCTTCTCGAATTGTATAAACTCCACAGGATGGATATTGGGGGACAGTTTCCTGAGGCGCTTGAGAATGTTTATTAGTATTTTTGCCATACCCTTTCATTGGTTAAATCACGAGTTGCGCATCAAACGCGCACTGAGCGCTAACTGGAGTACAATTGGACTCTGCCACTCCAACAACAAGCAACCAGGTGCCTTTCAGAGTTGGACAAACACATGTAGGTCCCGTCCGCCATTGAAGTGAATTTATTACTAAACATCAAGTAATGCGAGAATGACGCCACCGTGGAGGACTAGCCCTTATTAACTCGCATGCTATGCGTTTAACCTTCTGTCTGAAACTGACTTCCTGCGCTAGCATTGAATGGATCCAATCACCATGCTTAAGAGGCCAAACTGCACAGATGCTAATACTAAAAGTGCATGCCAAAGGCGCTCCTGATGTCTATAAAAATGCTCTAAGGTGAAATTCCATATGGCTCGCCATATAATTGGGTGGCATAGCTCACTACAAAAAAATTCGCGTCACTGCACCGTCCCAATTGTAGAAACTAAACAATGCACTAACAAAACACCTAGATTCAATATGAACCGCCCCTACTATATTCTTCATCAGAATGTGAATGTATGCGTTGAAATAACACCGAGTCAGCATGCAGGACGTCAGCGCTAGCTAGCTGTTGTGTTTTTCACTTTCCTACTTGCCGTGGTGTAGTGATATTGTGCTTGTCGATACTAACCAAAATCCTCGACTCAGTGAAGGGACAATTCTAGTTAGAAGATTTAGTAGAACGGGTCGCTCTCGGCAGCGGCTCGACAGCCTTATGTTAGATTTTTCGCCATTAAAAGCTTCTCATCAAATTCATCTTCCTCAAATAGATGAAATGGGTGTGTCGGCATAAAAACAGGTAGATCCGCAAAATTGTGTAATTTGAAAGAAAAACATCGCCCCTAAAACTCCTCGTTGAATTGCGCTATGTATATTCGTCGATTGGAGATACCATAATTCCCTCATTTCGATTATACACTCATGATCAGAATCTTACGTCATGCTTCTGTGTTTTTCAATGCGCGGTCTTAACGTCTCTAGAACTTCGCATACACACACAGTAAAAGCATGCCATCAGTATATCGCAACCTCGGTTCATCCATTTGTTGGTTATCGCTTGAGTGACAGTCATATAGTTGATGGATATTTAAATTTTAGCCCTAGCGCCGAATATGGGTCATATATTTCGGAAATTCGGTCGCCTCATCCATTAGGATAGATCAGTGGTAGAAGCTCATCTTCTTGGTCACCATACTTTTAGTTTATTGGTGGAGCAGCATTCGCATCCGACTTTTTGGGTATTCGTAGACGGCGTCAGGACGCACTTTTCACAGATGAACGAAAAGCCTTTCTTTGTGCGAACTCAGCGTTAATCCTTAGTCGCTATCGACAGGCATTGGCAAACGAAATGTTCTCCGCCACATATCTGAGACAGAATCTGAGACTTTTGTGCATGAACTACTCCAGTAAACGTCGCCAAAGCGTAGTGTCATTTTTTGTCCTTCGCCCCGTCCTTTGACATTTTGCATGATGGCGAGGACATCAACCATCAGCGAGCCGGGCCACCATTCTATAAGAGGTTCGATATTCTAAGTGTACTATAGTTAACAAATAGTTATTGTTTACGTCGCGAGTACAAGACTCAGCACCCAAACTTCTCTGCATTCGTTTAGCGTGCCGCTTTCTTCAAGGCAGACTCTGTCGATGAAGTCAGCCAGCTTTCTCTAACTGCGGCCCCTGCCAGGGTGTGGTCTCCTTAGATATTTCACACCAAAAGATGATCCGTGGCAGGTGCGTAACTATACCTCTGCGGGCCGGGGCAAATTTTTTGATGGGACCCTATCAATAATAATCATCATCGCGTTGTACTCAGTTTAATTTAATAAGCTTCCACATTTTCAGCGTAATCAATTACACGTTTTATATGTCCCACGAGTAAAGGCCATAGGCTCTCTTAGGCAGAGAGCCAAATTACATAATCTTTTTTGTCTTGTCTCATAGCGGTTTCTTAAGTAGGTTTTATCACATTTTAGTTTTGAAAATGATCGTTCAGCACTATCTGTAGTAACAGGAATTGTAAGAATATTTTTCTAAAAAAATCAGCGAGATCTCAAATACACTGACAATTTTTCTAATTGGTCTCTGAAAAGTGGGTCGAAAACTGAGAATTTCTTTGTCAATATGACTCACATATGTCCTGATATAATCTCACCAAATTCTAGAGCTTTTTTAATAGACCCGTGTATTTAAAACTTTAAAAGTGGAAGGCGGCAAAACACTGGAATTTGAAAAAATTTGGAATGAAACGCGATTTCAGATGGGTTATAATGAGGTCCATACTCGGTAAAATATGTTCACTTTGAACAACTTTCCGAACCTGGACGACGCTCATCTTCGACAAAGCTTATCAACACAGCGTTTTACTATCGCTGGCGAATTTTAGAAATTTCAGCGGTGATTAATGGACACATTTTTCTGCTACACTATTCGCTCCATTTTGATACTCCCAGCTGAGCAGAGCTCACAGAGTATATTCATTTGTTCGCATCCGTAAACTTCTGTGCATAAACTAATCGAGATAGATATAGACCTCTATATATCAATAATGATCTGGGACGAAAAAAGAAATTCAGTTAGCATGTCCGTCCGTCCGTCCGTCGGTCCGTAACACGATAACTTGAGTAAATTTTGAGGTCTCTTGATGAATTTGGTATATAAGTTCCTGGGCACTCGTCTTCCATAGCGCTCTTTAAATGAAGGCAATCGGACTATAACCACGCCCACTTATCGATCTAGAATAATTTCGAAAAACCGAAAAAGTGCAGATAATCATTACAAAGGCGGATTTAAAGCGATGAAACTGGGTAGGTGGTTTGACCTTATGACGACAAAATAGAAAATTACAGTAAAATTGGACAATGGGCGTGGCACCGCCCACTTTAAAAGAAGGTAATTTAAAGTTTGCAAGCTGTAATTGGCAGTCGTGAAGACAAATCATCATCATGATGAAAGTTTGGCAGGAACGTTACCCATTACTAATATGTGCTCAAATAAAACATTAGCAAAATCGGGAGACGAACACGCCACTTTTTATTTTAAGTCAAATTTTAACAAAAAATTGTATATCTTTACAGTATAAAAGTAAATTATGTCAACATTCAACTCCAGTAATGATATGGTGCTTTATTAGTCTACTTGGGACTAGTACAATTATACCTCAATATCGCGTACTTCACAAAAGCCTGGTTAAATCTAACTCACTACGGATTCCTCAGCTTGCGCTGCTTTTATACCCTCGGTTTTCTCGTCATCCATCTCTCCTAAGTATCGCGAATAAAATGGCAAAAATTCGAATTTGGTTTCATGTTGATTTTATGGAATCTATTTTGACTGCTATGCGTTCAGTGAGAAAGGCATGGCAAAGTGAAAAAGCAGACTTGAAACGTGCACTTTTTTGTACGGATCGTTAGAAGAGAGTTTAGTTACATTCCGTGAAAAGTTTAATGATTCGAGGAAAAAACAAAACAATGATTACCTGGTGTAGGTTATACAGAAATCGTAAAACGTACTCGTCGTAAAAAAAACCAACCTAATGACGGAAATGCTCCAGAAGTCCAGAAGTAGAATTTTCGCATTGCGATGATTTTAGGACAAGAGTTTCCTCGAAATCATCAACAATCTTCACAGTGAAATCAAACGACGTGCGAAAGTGTGTATGGAAGTTTCAGAGAGATTTGCATTTCTCATCAACTTTGCTCTAAGTGATGGAGACCTCCACGAAGCAATAAATAGCTTAGTTCGTTTTTATTCTAGAGATTTTGAAGAATTTTCATTGAAATGAAACAATTCCAAAGTTACGTGAACTCCAGATACACTGATGCACAAAAAACTCATAGTCATTTGTATAAAATTCTTATGGAAAATCAATTAGCCGATGTATTTCCTAACACAGAAATAGCTCTTCGGATTTTTTAATATTAATGATCACAAATTGTTCTGCCGAACGATCCTTCTCGCAATTAAAAAGAATCAAAGCTGCTGAAAGAGCTGCAACGCGACAAGAGCGACTCGCGATGTTAGGTATACTTTGCATTGAGTCAGATTTATTGAACAAAATCGATAATGATAATATATTAATGATGAATTTGCCGAATACAAATATAGAAAACGACATGTTTAAAATGTAGATAGTAAATTTATGATATTATTACATTGTGACAATAATATCTTTATGAAAGATAATTGTTTTTTATTTTTTAATCGAAAAAAGAAGGGAACGGACGTGAAAAAAGGGTCGCCATATTGATGTTTGCCTAGGGCCCCGTAAGGGTTAATCCGGCCCTGGTTGAAATGCTTAACGATTACCCTGCAAAAATTGTTGAATTACGTGTTCCATTTTCTTCATGTTGGAGTACTCTAACAATACTCCTTTGAATGCGTTTGCGGACCACCATCAGCCGATCAGTGCTTTTTAACGACCGTGATCACGACACGATGACGATCGAACAGATGTTGGCCAAAAGTAAAATATTGCATGCAAATAACTAATAATAAAATATTACTTTGGCAACTCTGATAAATGCAACAGCGCACTGGTTTTATGTATACATACTATAGTATAGAGAAATGTTAGTTTCTTTATTCCGCAAATGCTAAATAACATAAGAATATTCGTAGTATAAAATATAAAAGGTGTATTGGCCCTCTCATTTACTTTAATTTCAAATTAAATTCACTTCGATAATTCTTTCCGACACATTCCTCTGTAGTACTTGACATATGATCCTCTGTGGGTGCTCCATGGAGTACTACAGTGAAAGTACTTTGAAAGTACTCTCACGTATGTACTCTATGGAATACTCACAAACAAAGCGAGAGTGGGATCACCTACTCCTCTCCTAGGACATCGCAATGTTAATTGGAGCACATTTTTTGTATGAATACAGATTAGATTTGGAGCAGTCCTATACTCCCAAGGAGTATTCCTTACATTATTTATAGAGTACTCGCGTTTTTGAAGGGTAACTTAAAATTGTATTATGGTCTTTAGTTGTCTCAATTTTGATTTTAGCAGAACTTATAAAATATACTTTTCGAATAAAATAAAATACACAGGTACAATGTAAAAACATATTTTGAAATCGCGGCCTCTCGGCCCGGGACCAATTGGGTGGGGGCCGTGGCATTTTGTCAGCCTTTCACCCTATTGTTATGCCACTGTTCAGTGGTACATAATACTTGGATGCAAGCGCCTCTAAGTAGTGCGGTGTTTAAAGCTATTGCAAAGGCATCGTTTGAACGCACACAATAGTTTTTCCACGGGCAGAGACAAACGATTACGATCGTTAAAATTAAAAAAAAATATTGAGCTAACTACAATTTTATAATTAAAAAAAAGATGTTTCGAAATAAAATCCGGTTCATACATCTTCTTACCAACTTTGTGTATTCATGAGCTTTGTCGCACTTTTAAAAATTCATAAATTCTTTTTTGCCTAAAACTATAATATATGTATGTAAATGAGATGTGTATATACTACTTATATACAATTTAGGTATGTTGGTTATTTTTCGTTTTTCTTCAATTAATAGGGCAACCCCAAATATGCAAAAAATAAAGACTTTATGTGCGTATAAAATGCTTTAAAATCAAATTTTTACTTAAAAATATGCATTTATGGTCTTATAAGCCGTAAAAATATGCTTTTATATTCGAAAATACTGGGTGGACCAAAGTAAACACGATATTAGAAATCCCTATAACGTTGTAAATGCCGCCAAATGTCAAACTGGTTTTCTTGTTCAAAAACGTGAAATATTTGGAGGGAGCATTTTCGCGTTGTTGTTGTTGTTATGTTGTAGCGATAAGGTTACTTACCGAAGGCTTTGGGGAGTGTTACCGATGTGATGGTCCTTTGCCGGATACAGATCCGGTACGCTCCGGTAACACAGCTCCATTAAGGTGCTAGCCCGACCATCTCGGGAACGATTTATATGGCCACATTAAACCTTCAGGCCATCCTCCCTCCTCATGGAGCTTGGGATCGCCAGCAGCCTCGTCTGTTAATGAAACGGGATTCGCCGCTCGAAGATGAGGTTGACAATTGGGTTTGGAGAAGCTATATGTATATTGCGCTGGCAACCTGAAAAGGTTGCGATATTCAGCCTCTTGCATCTGGTATTTTAGTCGCCTCTTACGACAGGCATACCTACCGCGGGTATATTCTAACCCCTAACCCGCTGGGTAGCATTTTCGCGTCGCTTAGTCTGTTAGTGCTTTGCACTGACCGAGCAGATCACCCCATTTTAACTGCTCAGAATTCTTATTAATGTAAGTCGGGTTTATGTGAATACAAACATCAGGCTTTTGAAGACTTAAGGAATGATAGGAGCTGCCGCCTTAGTTTTTAACAAGTGTGATATGCATCATCGAGGCTACCGTGTGTGCTTCATCGAGACTGCTGTGGTGTGGTGGTAGCGTGCTCCACCTACCACGCCGATGATCCTGGGTTCGATCACGTGCAAAGGAACATCAAATTTTAGAAACAAGTTTTGCAATTAAAAGAAAGTTTTTCTAAGCGTGCTCGCTCCTCGACAGTGATTTAGCAGATATTCCGAGTGTATTTCTGCCCTGAAAAGCTTCTCAGTGATAACTCATCTGCCGTGCAGACGCCGTTCGGAGTCGGTGTAAAACATGTAAGTGCCGTCCTGTCAATTTGTAGGAAGAATCAAAAGGAGCCGACGCAAATTGGAAGAGAGGCTTAACCTAAAATCTTTCAGAGACTATCGGCCCTTGTATATATATAAATATATACGTATTAGGTAGCATCACCATAAAACGGGTCATCAACTCTGGTGACAACCACTTCGCCGATTTAAGGGCCAATTAATGGTGACTTATAACCATAAAAACATTACCAAAATAAAACAGCTGATCGAACCTACCATATGGAAATTAATGTAATCGATTAATGGTGCCATACATAATGCTAACGCCATAACCATACCATAGCCAACCAATTGGTTTTTGGTTTTCTCGCCATATCCATAACCTAAAAATATTTGTAATTTTTTGCATTTTCTTAATTTTTATGAAATTTTCACGATTTTTAGGTTAAAGGTAAGGCCACATTAGGCTGCACTACGCAGCACTGCACTGCACTACAAAATATTCTTTGCATGTATTCTTATGAGGCAATTCACACCTAGCGTCAGCAGCACTGCGCGACCCGGCACAGCGCGGCAAATTTGATCAACTAGGCAAAAAAGCCGCGTTGGGAAGTGTCGCGCAGTGCTGCTGCCGCTAGGTGTGAATTGCCTCATAAGAATACATGCAAAGAATTTTGCACCATCTTTTTTCAATCTGGGCAAAAGAGTGTGGAACTCTCCTTCCTCATATCTTGAGGATGAGATGCCTTGGACCCATAGCCACGACCTTTTTCTTTTCCTTTCCTCTTCTTCGCACAAAAATGAAATAATTACAGCTTCAAAAACTGTGTCGTCCATTTTGCAAACAAAAATAAACACAAACTTTTGCCGCAATGTGTCGCTCGATTGCCGCTTAATGTGAATTGCCAAAATATGTCGCTCTGTGAGGCGCCGCTGCTGCTACGTGTCGCGCAGCGTAATGTGCGCGTACCTTAAGGCACCATTAATCGATCACATTGGAGATGGTTATGGATATGGGTATGGTTACGATTATGGCGTTAGGGTTAAGGACGCTTAATTGGCCCTTTAGTATTCTTAGCTCTATGAAATAAATTCTAGTTCATTAAATAAATGCATTACACAAGCCGAACTAAAGTTGTTCATTAAAAATATAACAGCAAAAAATCATCGGTTGAGTGCTATATATGCCAATTTGCCAAAGAGGGTAAAACTTACGTTGGCGGCTGTGAATAAAATTTCAAAAATAATATTTTTCATACGATTTCGAGAGTAGGTCCTAGGTACTAGTCTTCAGACTCCTCATCAATCTAGGGCGTTGATCAGACAAATAAGCAAAAGCGTGGGGGTCGCGTCAAATTTCTGATAGTCAACCGCTAATATCTTTAAAAATGGTATTTTCATATATGTAGAAATATGACCAACTAAACCTTAATCAGGTTATGCTACTCCCTGCAAAATTGTTGGATTACGTGTTCCATTTTCTTCATGTTGGAGTACTCTAACAATACTCCTTTGCAATGCGTTTGCGAACCACCATCAGCCGATCATTGCTCGTTTTTTAACGACCGTGATCACGACACGATGGACGATCGAACAGAGTTGCCAAAAGTAAAATATTGCATACAAATAACTGATAATAAAATTTACTATGGCAACTCTGATAAAATGCAACCGCGCACTGGTTTTATGTATACATACTATAGTATAGATAAATATTAGTTTCTTTATTCACGCAAATGCTAAATAACATAAGAATATTCGTAGTAAAAAAATATAAAAGTTGTATTACCCCTCTTCATTTACTTTCATTTTAAATTAAATTAACTCCGATAATTCTTTCCGACACAATTCCTCTTTAGTACTTTGGCATATGATCCTCTGGGTGCTCCATGGAGTACTACAGTGAGAGTCTTCAAAGTACTTTTCACTGTAGTACTCCATGGAGCACCACAGAGGATCATATGCCAAAGTACTAAAGAGGAATTGTGTCGGAAAGAATTATCGGAGTTAATTTAATTTAAAATGAAAGTAAATGAAGAGGGGTAATACAACTTTTATATTTTTTACTACGAATATTCTTATGTTATTTAGCATTTGCGTGAATAAAGAAACTAATATTTATCTATACTATAGTATGTATACATAAAACCAGTGCGCGGTTGCATTTTATCGGAGTTGCCATAGTAAAATTTTATTATCAGTTATTTGTATGCAATATTTTACTTTTGGCAACTCTGTTCGATCGTCATCGTGTCGTGATCACGGTCGTTAAAAACGAGCAATGATCGGCTGATGGTGGTTCGCAAACGCATTGCAAAGGAGTATTGTTAGAGTACTCCAACATGAAGAAAATGGAACACGTAATCCAACAATTTTTGCAGGGAGTAGCATAACCTGATTAAGGTTTAGTTGGTCATATTTCTACATATATGAAAATACCATTTTTAAAGATATTAGCGGTTGACTATCAAGAAATTTGACGCGACCCCCACGCTTTTGCTTATTTGTCTGATCAACGCCCTAGATTGATGAGGAGTCTGAAGACTAGTACCTAGGACCTACTCTCGAAATCGTATGAAAAATATTATTTTTGAAATTTTATTCACAGCCGCCAACGTAAGTTTTACCCTCTTTGGCAAATTGGCATATATAGCACTCAACCGATGATTTTTGCTGTTATATTTTTAATGAACAACTTTAGTTCGGCTTGTGTAATGCATTTATTTAATGAACTAGAATTTATTTCATAGAGCTAAGAATACTAAAGGGCCAATTAAGCGTCCTTAACCCTAACGCCATAATCGTAACCATACCCATATCCATAACCATCTCCAATGTGATCGATTAATGGTGCCTTAAGGTACGCGCACATTACGCTGCGCGACACGTAGCAGCAGCGGCGCCTCACAGATCGACATATTTTGGCAATTCACATTAAGCGGCAATCGAGCTACACATTGCGGCAAAAGTTTGTGTTTATTTTTGTTTGCAAAATGGACGACACAGTTTTTGAAGCTGTAATTATTTCATTTTTGTGCGAAGAAGAGGAAAAGAAAATAAAAAGGTCGTGGCTATGGGTCCAAGGCATCTCATCCTCAAGATATGAGGAAGGAGAATTCCACACTCTTTTGCCCAGATTGAAAAAAGGTGGTGCAAAATTCTTTGCATGTATTCTTATGAGGCAATTCACACCTAGCGGCAGCAGCACTGCGCGACACTTCCCAACGCGGCTTTTTTGCCTAGTTGATCAAATTTGCCGCGCTGTGCCGGGTCGCGCAGTGCTGCTGACGCTAGGTGTGAATTACCTCATAAGAGTACATGCAAAGAATATTTTGTAGTGCAGTGCAGTGCTGCGTAGTGCAGCCTAATGTGGCCTTACCTTTAACCTAAAAATCGTGAAAATTTCATAAAAATTAAGAAAATGCAAAAAATTACAAATATTTTTAGGTTATGGATATGGCGAGAAACCAAAAACCATGGTTGGCTATGTATGGTTATGGCGTTAGCATTATGTTATGGCACCATTAATCGATTACATTAATTTCCATATGGTAGGTTCGATCAGCTGTTTTATTTGGTAATGTTTTTATGGTTATAAGTCACCATTAATTGGCCCTTAAATCGGCGAAGTGGTTGTCACCAGAGTTGATGACCCGTTTTATGGTGATGCTACCTAATACGTATATATTTATATATATACAAGGGCCGATAGTCTCTGAAAAGATTTTAGGTTAAGCCTCTCTTCCAATTTGCGTCGGGCTCCTTTTGATTCTTCCTACAAATTGACAGGACGGCACTTACATGTTTTACACCGACTCCGAACGGCGTCTGCACGGCAGATGAGTTATCACTGAGAAGCTTTTCAGGGCAGAAATACACTCGGAATATCTGCTAAATCACTGTCGAGGAGCGAGCACGCTTAGAAAAACTTTCTTTTAATTGCAAAAACTTGTTTCTAAATTTTGATGTTCCTTTGCACGTGAATCGACCCAGGATCATCGGCGTGGTAGGTGGAGCACGCTACCACCACACCACAGCAGTCTCGATGAAGCACACACGGTAGCCTCGATGATGCATATCACACTTGTTAAAACTAGGCGGCAGCTCCTATCATCCTTAAGTCTTCAAAAGCCTGATGTTTGTATTCACATAAACCCGACTTAAAAAAAAACATTAATAAGAATTCTGAGCCAGTTAAAATGGGGTGATCTGCTCGCTCAGTGCAAAGCACTAACAGACTAAGCGACGCGAAAATGCTACCCAGCGGGTTAGGGGTTAGAATATACCCGCGGTAGGTATGCCTGTCGTAAGAGGCGACTAAAAATACCAGATGCAAGAGGCTGAATATCGCAACCTTTTCAGGCTGCCAGCGCAATATACATATAGATTTCTCCAAACCCAATTGTCAACCTCATCTTCGAGCGGCGAATCCCGTTTCATTAACAGACGAGGCTCTGGCGATCCCAAGCTCCATGAGGAGGGAGGATGGCCTGAAGGTTTAATGTGGCCATATAAATCGTTCCCGAGATGGTCGGGCTAGCACCTTAATGGAGCTGTGTTACCGGAGCGTACCGGATCTGTATCCGGCAAAGGACCATCACATCGGTAACACTCCCCAAAGCCTTCGGTAAGTAACCTTATCGCTACAACAACAACACAACAACAACGCGAAAATGCTCCCTCCAAATATTTCACGTTTTTGAACAAGAAACCAGTTTGACATTTGGCGGCATTTACAACGTTATAGGGATTTCTAATATCGTGTTTACTTTTGGTCCACCCAGTATTTTCGAAATATAAAAGCATATTTACGGCTTATAAGACCATAAATGCATATTTTTAAGTAAAATTTGATTTTAAAGCCATTTTATACGCACATAAAGTCTTTATTTTTGCATATTTGGGTTGCCCTATTAATTGAAGGAAAAACGAAAAAATAACCAACATACCTAAATGTGTATATAAGTAGTATATACACATCTCATTTACATACATATAGTATATGTTTTAGGCAAAAAAGAATTTATGAATTTTAAAAGTGCGGACAAAGCTCATGAATACACAAAAGTTGGTAAGAAGATGTATGAACCGGATTTTATTTCGAAACATTCTTTTTTTTAATTATAAATTGTAGTTAGCTCAATATTTTTTTTTAATTTTAACCGATCGTAAATCGTTTTGTCTCTGCCCGTGGAAAAACTATTGTGTGCCGTTCAAACGATGCCTTTGCAATAGCTTTAAACACCGCACTACTTAGAGGCGCTTGCATCCAAGTATTATGTACCACTGAACAGTGGCATAACAATAGGGTGAAAGGCTGACAAAATGCCACGGCCCCCACCCAATTGGGTCCCGGGCCGAGAGGCCGCGATTTCAAAAATATGTTTTTACATTGTACCTGTGTATTTTATTTTATTCGAAAAGTATATTTTTATAAGTTCTGCTAAAATCAAAATTGAGACAACTAAAGACCATAATACAATTTTAAGTTACCCTTCAAAAAACGCGAGTACTCTATAAATAATGTAAGGAATACTCCTTTGGGAGTATAGGACTGCTCCAAATCTAATCTGTATTCATACAAAAAATGTGCTCCAATTAACATTGCGATGTCCTAGGAGAGGAGTAGGTGATCCCACTCTCGCTTTGTTTGTGAGTATTCCATAGAGTACATACGTGAGAGTACTTTCCAAAGTACTTTCACTGTAGTACTCCATGGAGCACCCACAGAGGATCATATGTCAAGTACTACAGAGGAATTGTGTCGGAAAGAATTATCGAAGTGAATTTAATTTGAAATTAAAGTAAATGAAGAGGGCCAATACAACTTTTATATTTTATACTACGAATATTCTTATGTTATTTAGCATTTGCGGGAATAAAGAAACTAACATTTCTCTATACTATAGTATGTATACATAAAACCAGTGCGCTGTTGCATTTTATCAGAGTTGCCAAAGTAATATTTTATTATTAGTTATTTGCATGCAATATTTTACTTTTGGCAACTCTGTTCGATCGTCATCGTGTCGTGATCACTGTCGTTAAAAGCACTGATCGGCTGATGGTGGTCCGCAAACGCATTGCAAAGGAGTATTGTTAGAGTACTCCAACATGAAGAAAATGGAACACGTAATCCAACAATTTTTGCAGGGTAATCGTTAAGCATTTCAACCAGGGCCGGATTAACCCTTAACGGGGCCCTAGGCAACCATCAATATGGCGACCCTTTTTTCACGTCCGTTCCCTTCTTTTTTCGATTAAAAAATAAAAAAACAATTATCTTTCATAAAGATCTTATTGTCACAATGTAATAATATCAATAAAATTACTATCTACATTTTAAACATGTCGTTTTCTATATTTGTATTCGGCAAATTCATCATTAATATATTATCATTATCGATTTTGTTCAATAAATCTGACTCAATGCAAAGTATACCTAACATCGCGAGTCGCTCTTGTCGCGTTGCAGCTCTTTCAGCAGCTTTGATTCTTTTTAATTGCGAGAAGGATCGTTCGGCAGAACAATTTGTGATCATTAATATTAAAAAATCCGAAGAGCTATTTCTGTGTTAGGAAATACATCGGCTAATTGATTTTCCATAAGAATTTTATACAAATGACTATGAGTTTTTTGTGCATCAGTGTATCTGGAGTTCACGTAACTTTGGAATTGTTTCATTTCAATGAAAAATTCTTCAAAATCTCTAGAATAAAAACGAACTAAGCTATTTATTGCTTCGTGGAGGTCTCCATCACTTAGAGAAAAGTTGATGAGAAATGCAAATCTCTCTGAAACTTCCATAAAAACTTTCGCACGTCGTTTGATTTCACTGTGAAGATTGTTGATGATTTCGAGGAAACTCTTGTCCTAAAATCATCGCAATGCGAAAATTCTACTTCTGGACTTCTGGAGCATTTCCGTCATTAGGTTGGGTTTTTTTTACGACGAGTACGTTTTACGATTTCTGTATAACCTACACCAGGTAATCATTGTTTTGTTTTTTCCTCGAAATCATTAAACTTTTCACGGAATGTAACTAAACTCTCTTCTAACGATCCGTACAAAAAAGTGCACGTTTTCAAGTCTGCTTTTTCACTTTGCAATGACTTTCTCACTGAACGCATAGCAGTCAAAATAGAGTTCCATAAAATCAACATGAAACCAAATTCGAATTTTTGCATTTTATTCGCGATACTTAGGAGAGATGGATGAACGAGAAAACCGAGGGTATAAAAGCAGCGCAAGCTGAGGAATCAGTAGTGAGTTTGATTTAACCACGCTTTTGTGAAGTACGCGATATTGAGGTATAATTGTACTAGTCCCAAAGTAGACTAAATAAAGCACCATATCATTACTGGAGTTGAATGTTGACATAATTTACTTTTATACTGTAAAGATATACAATTTTTTGTTAAAATTTGACTTAAAAATTTTTTTTTAAAAAGTGGGCGTGTTCGTCATCCGATTTTGCTAATTTTTATTTAGCACATATATAGTAATGGGAGTAACGTTCCTGCCAAATTTCATCATGATGTCTTCAACGACTGCCAAATTACAGCTTGCCAAACTTTTAAATTACCTTCTTTTAAAAGTGGGCGGTGCCACGCCCATTGTCCAAAATTTTACTAATTTTCTATTTTGCGTCATAAGGTCAAACCACCTACCAAGTTTCATCGCTTTATCCGCCTTTGGTAATGAATTATCGCACTTTTTCGGTTTTTCGAAATTTCTATATCGAAAAGTGGGCGTGGTTATAGTCCGATTGCCTTCATTTTAAATAGCGATATGAGACGAGTGCCCAGGAACTTATATACCAAATTTCATCAAGAAACCTCAAATTTACTCAGTTATCGTGTTTACGGACAGACGGACGGACGGACGGACATGGCTAAATGAATTTCTTTTTTCGCCCAGATCATTTTGATATATAGAAGTCTATATCTATCTCGATTAGTTTATGCCGTTACGGATGCGAACAAAATTAATATACTCTGTGAGCTCTGCTCAGCTGAGTATAAAAATGGAAGCGAATAGTGTAGCAGAAAAATGGTCCATCACCGCTGAAATTTCTAAAATTCGCCAGAGGATAGTAAAACGCTGTGTTGATAAGCTTTGCGAAGATGAGCGTCTCCAAGGTTCGGAAAGTTTGTTCAAAGTGAACATATTTTACCGAGTATTGGACATCATTATAAACCATCTGAAATCGCGTTTCATTCCAAAATTTTTTCAAATTCCAGTGTTTTGCAGCCTTCCACTTTTAAAGTTTTAAATAACACGGGTCTATTAAAAAAGCTCTAGAATTTGGTGAGATTAATAAAAAAAGACATATGTGAGTCATTTGACAAAGAAATTCTCAGTTTTCGACCCACTTTCAGAGACAAATTAGAAAAATTGTCGTGGTATTTGAGATCTCGCTGATTTTTTTATAAAAATATTCTTACAATTCCTGTGACTACAGATAGTGCTGAACGATCATTTTCAAAACTAAAATTGATAAAAACCTACTTAAGAAACCGCTATGAGACAAGACAGATTATGTAATTTGGCTCTCTTGCCTAAGAGAGCCTATGGCCTTTAGTGGGACATATAAAACGTGTAATTGATTACGCTGAAAATGTGGAAGCTTATTAAAATTAAACTGAGTACAACGCGATGATGATTTTTATTGATAGGGTCCCATCAAAAAAATTTGCCACGGCCCGCAGATGGTATAGTTACGCAACTGCCACTGATCATCTTTTTGGTGGTGAAATAAATCTAAGGAGACCACAACCTGGCAAGGCCGCTTTAAGAGAAAGCTGGCTGACTTCATCGACAGAGTCTGCCTTGAAGAAAGCGGCACGCTAAACGAATGCAGAGAAGTTTGGGTGCTGAGTCTTGTACTCGCGACGTAAAACAATAACTATTTGTTAACTTATAGTACACTTAGAATATCGAACCTCTTAATAGAAATGGTGGCCCTGCTCGCTGATGGTTGATGTCCTCGCCATCTGAAAAATGCAAAGGACGGCGCGAAAGAAAATGACAACTACGCTTTGCGACGTTTACTGGAGTAGTCATGCACAAAAGCTCAGATTCTGTCTCAGATATGTGGCGGGAGGAACATTTCGTTTGCAAATACCTGTCGTTAGCGACTAAGGATTAACGCTAGTTCGCACAAAGAAAGGCTTTCGTTCATCTGTGAAAATGCGCCTACGCCGTCTACGAATACCCAAAAAGCGGATGCGAATGCTGCTCCACCATAAACTAAAAGTAATGGTGACCAAAGAAGATTGAGCTTCTACCACTGGATCTATCCTAATGGATTGAGGCTGACCGAATTTCCGAAATATGGCCATATTCGGCGCTAGGGCTAAAATTTAAAATATCCATCAAACTATATGACTGTCACTCAAGCGATAACCAAACAAATGGATGAACCAGGTTGCGATATACGGATGGCATGCTTTTACTGGTTATGTTGCGAAGTTCTAGAGGACGTTAAGACCGCGCATTGAAAAACACAAGAAAAGCATGACGTAAAGATTCTGATCATGAGTGTATAATCGAAAATGAGGAAATTATGGTATCCCAATCGACTAAATAAATACATAGCGCAATTCACCCCCGAGGAGTTTAGGGGCGAGTTTTTCTTTCAAATTACAACAATTTTGCGGATCTACCTGTTTTATGCCGACACACCCAATTTCATCTATTGAGGAAGATGAATTTGATGAGAAGCTTTTAATGGCAAAAATCTAACATAAGGCTGTCGAGCCGCTGCCGAAGAGCGACCCCGGTTCTAAAATATTCTAATCTTAGTTGTCCCTTCACTTGAGTCGAGGAATTTTGGTTAGATCGACAAGCACAATATCACTACACCACGGCAGTAGGAAAAAGTGAAAAACCACAACAGCCTAGCTAGCGCTGACGTACTGCATGCTGACTCGGTGTTATTTCAACGCATACATTCACTTCTATGAAGAATATAGTCGGGGCGGTTCATATTGGAATCTAGGTGTTTTGTTAGTGCATTGTTTAGTTTCTACAATTGAGGGGACTGTGCAGTGGACGCGAATTTTTTTGCAGTGGAGCTATGCCACCCAATTATTGGCGAGCCATATGGAATTCACCTTAGGCATTTTTATAGACATAGGAGGCGCCTTTGACAATGCCACTTTTAGTATTACATATGTGCAGTTTGGCCCTTAGGCATGGTGAATTGGATCCATTCAATGCTAGCGCAGGAAGTCAGTTTCAGACAGAAGGGTTAAACGCATAGCATGCGGAGTTAATAAGGGCTGCCTCCACGGTGGCGTAATTTCTCCCTTACTTGATGTTTAGTAATAAATTCACTTCAATGGCGGGACGGGACCTACATGTTTTGTCCAAACTCTGAAAGGCATCTGGTTGCTTGGTTGGTTGGAGTGGCGAGTCCCAATTGACTCCAGTTAGCGCTCATGCGCCGTTTTGATGCCGCAAACTCGTGATTTAACCAATGAAAGGGTATTGCAAAAAGACTAATAAACATTCTCAAGCGCCTCAGGGAAACCTGTCCCCCCTATATCCATCCTGTGGAGTTTATAAATTCGAGAAGCTCTCCCGGGCTAACATCCATGAGTTCTGGGAGGCTTGCGAAAAAGGGCTTTCCAAGAAACTTTACTCTGCTTCAACAGTGTGCTGGTCATTCGCACAGTAGGTGTTCAACCGTTTCCTCCGCCTCCGGACGCTTGCAGCTGCGACAGGAGGTATTGTGTTCCAGTCCCATCCATGCCGCATGCACCTAAATTGTCCAATGCACCGTGAGCACCGACAACTACTCTGAATACATCCCTTCTGTTCATCTTAAGCACAGCCTGAAAGGCATCTACAAGCATATGATTTTTCTTTCCACTAGGATGGTTTTCATAGCCCGCCTAAATAATTTGTTGCTAATTGATCATTGAAGAAATTTCAGAATATTTATTGCCGGCTCAAAAATACTATTTGGTGGAGATTAAACGGAGATGTAGAATCATCTTCGTCTGCAGTGACAGTTTAGTAGAGCTTACGATTTCTCAAACATGTTCGAGACGAGATTTCTCGCGAGTCTCGCCTTCTCGCGAGATTCTCGAATCTCGAATTACTCGTAAGGCTCGCGAGCTTCTCGTCATTCATCTTAATCGATTCATTGGCTGTTTTATATAAAGCTTTCAATTTCGTCTGGAGCACAAACCAAAATGTCCACAAAACCAAAAATAAAAAACCCCGAAATGTATAGAATATTGCCAAGCGACTGAATTAAAAATTGAAGGCTATCAGCTTAAACTTCAGTTAAAGTGGACTGAAAAACTGCAAATAAGTTTAAGTGTAGTTTAACTGAAAAACCGGGCCTTAGCAATTCTTTTAGTGGCTGCACCTATTAAATATGTCAAAGTATTGGACTACAAACTTGTTGGCGTATTTTTTCTTAAAACTGCATTCTTTTTTTTTAATGAGTCATAAGTTAAAAAACATTAATAGCTTAATTGCTAGAACTTTTACTACACTACTTATTGAATAACTTAATAAAACAAAAGCTAACTGCGAAAGATCTCCTCAGCCATAGCTCAACGTATATCCCATATTTTCCATTAACGTCTCCTTAATAGCCGGTTGAAGTGCACGCTGCATATATGTGGTCAGTAGTCCGCGTACACCCATGGAAAAGATCTTTTCCAATTCGCTTGAGAAAGCATCCCCCGCCTCATCACGATCGCGTACATTATGTCGCTCGAAATCGCCAGCACGTTCCCCACTTTTAGCACCATCCTCGTAGAGCTCTGCGAACGCGCGCGCATCTGGAGCGATTAGATCTTGCAAATCATCTGACATATTCAGTATATCATCATTAAAGCGTATTTCATCGGAAGCCGTCGGTCGCTTGAGCTGTTCGTCATAAGTGCTGATGTCACGTTTTGCACGTAGCTGTGCACGATAATATTTAACATTATCATTTATATTATAGAAGTTCCGTTCCGCTGAATGTTCATCTATACGCCATTGATGACCATAATAAGGACGTTGTGTAGTAGTTTGATAATTATTACTACGTATATCATAGGCATATGGATTCAAGTATTTAAGCCAACGACTTCCAGCGTTATCTTGTAAGTGCGCAGATGAAGAAGAGGAGGTCGAGGAAGCACCTAAAATCACATTCGGTTCCGATAATTCCACCACAGGCGGTTTTGCTGGCCTCTCACTGCCCGCATCACTTGCAAAACCGAAACGACGTTTCGAATTTTGACGTAGTCGCACACCAGATGGTCCTTGGCAGCCATGTGCGAAAACTGATATAAATCCAGGCTCTGCAAAATGTGAGTCTGTGCGCACAGAGGCGGCTGCTATGCGGCGTGATTCCTCATTTCCAGCACTTTCGAAACCAATTGGTATTGTACGAAACTCAATTCCAGCACGACGTAATCGTAATATCATATGACATTTGCCACCGGTCGGTTGTAGCACCACTTTTCCGCTAAGCGTTAAATCGGGAAATATTAGACGAGTTTCCAATGTTGAATTTTGTGTGCTGAACCTACATTTGTCCACTTCCACCCAACGTGTTCGTGTAGATTTTGATGGTAAGCGCACTTTTAAATCTTCCACATCTACACTGGAGACTGCAGCTAACTTATGCGGTTGGCGTTGGTTAAAACTTGTCGAAAAAAGTTCTTCAAGTCCTCCTGTAAATGAATTGTAATTTTTTGGGTTTTGTTGTAAGTTCTTTGCGTAATAACCTCGTTCTCCTGCGGAATAGAAATCATCCTCGGGATCACTGTTTTGTCCGTAAAATGTCTGATAAAGTGTGTATGGGGTTTCACCGGAAAATGAACGTGAACTCTTTGCCGGAATACTACGTCTACGCATATGCTCTAATGCATTTTCCAAGCGGCTGGAGCAGCGCTGTTGCTTATAGGGTTGTGCAATAACGTCTGGGAAAGAAAAATATGTGCATATATAAATAAATTAGCAAGGATGAATATTTGTATTTAACTTATATACTGTGGCGAATGTTGACATCACTAGGCTGTTAGTAAATAATCACGCAACAATAAAAACTTGAAGCAGCCACTCGTACATACATGTACACATTAAAGCTAGCAACAAATTATGTACAAGGCAGCGAAGAGATCTCTCACACAAACACATGTGGTCATAAGCAGAAGTAGTTGCTCACACATACACACGCTATGACTATGAGAAACGCATAAACCACAAACATACATGTACCAAGCAGATATTCTAGAAGGTGAAACGTCTAGACCTTTGGATAATATGCGAGAGCAACTGAGAGTATAAAATCAGCGCAAGCTGAGGAATAAGTAATGAGTTTGATTTAAGCACGCTGTTGGTGGTGAAGTTTAATTGTGAAATACTACTTCCAAAGTAATCTAAATAAAGCCAGTTTGCAATACTAAATATTGGAGTGATTTCTTCAACAGTTAGCGATTCGAACGTTAGAAGAAGGTTTCAATAAGCAGAATTTCCCTAATTCGTTACAATACTATTATATTCTTTTTAAAGCAAAATTTTGTAAAGAGATGGATTTGGATGCACATTCAATCAGACCTGTTAAATGTCCATTAACATCACACACCGTCACAAAAAAAGTGGTATGTACATGGACTAGACGTATGTATCTATATATATTCGTGCGCTGATTCCGAATTTTTCGAATTTGCAATACACCCTCAAATTCTCGAGATATTTGCAATAACCTCATAAGTTCAAAAGCGGATTAAGAAAATAAAACTAAGATTTTCAATTAAATTAAGTGTATTTCCAGTGTATTAGTAGGCTCGGAAGATTAATCAGCTAAGCGATTAACCGATTATTCGTTATGAAACCGTTACCTGCTTACGAGTCGATTAACGATTTACTTCGACTACTCGAGTGCCATTGAAAATAGATGTGATGGCGGTTTTTTGCAAAAATGTCTGCACAATGTCTGCTTCGTGGTGTGACAAGTTGACCCTGATTTCAATTAGCTCCAATTCGCCGCTTTGGTGAATGAAAAGCGTCTGTACTAATCAAATAGAATATTGAAAATAACAGACGAATGTTCCGTTTTCCCACCACCAGAGCTTTGTAGCTGCAACTTGAAGTACTGTGTTGTTATTCCATCAGTGCCTCATATCCCAATTGTCAGTGCCCGATGAACACTTAACATCCGTATATATCACTTGTATCATCTTAAGATGGTGAAAATGGCTTCGGCGAAGGACTGCTGTTTCACACCACAAGCCATTTCAAATACTTCTACAAAAGGTGACATGTAAAATTTCTGAGTAAAATCTTAGTCCTTCCAATCAGTTCTTGTAGGGAAGAGGACCATATAATTTGTATCGTGTTATACCCGTCTTATTGACCGTATCCGTATGTATGCTCTTTCCAGATGCCTTTTCGCCATAAAGATGTTGGACAGTATCATATTGTAATTTCATGTTTAAAACCTCTAAAGATCACGATCTAATCGCTGCTGTGATCGGCACAAAGGCAAATCGTCGTATTTTTCCCAGATTTTTAGTCATGGAGTTCACTTCAACTGACTTCCTACATAAATCGTTATTTCAAAAGAAATAAAATCGGAAAAGAATGCCGTACATATATGAGAAGCTTTAAATATCCGAAAACCTCTTGCGCGCCTGGCTGCGGTTATGATGACGTATTGTATTTTAATATTCTTCATGTAGTCGTGCACCTAAAGCCCAATTCTTGGTGAATACCTCAGCTTCCATTTTAATACTAGTTTAACAATTTATATCGTTATAAAAGGTCACAGACTGCAGTATTTTTCACCTACTTATTACTAGTCTCATAATGATAGGATTACATATACAATCCCAAAGCCCGAGCTTGCCCGGAAATGAACAGTTAGCCGAATAATCGAAAGTGAACGGTTAATCGATTAGTCGACATTTGCGGCTACTAGAATATTGCTTACCAAATAACAATAGTCTTTCAGAATCGGATAAATCGGTAAATCGATTAACCGGCTAGTCCGAGCTCTAGTATTTAGATCTTCTGAAAAAGGAATTTGAAGTCATATTTTTATTCGAACTCAGATTTTACAATGATGAAATGGCGAACGAGCCACAATAATTTTACTGTTAACTTCGCCTAATAGTTGTTCCGTATTAAAATGAAGGGTCAAAAACGCTGTACATTCCTCATTTGTCATAGATTTGAATATTTTTTTAATGGGAGCTTTTCCAGATTTGAAACAGCATAGTCATGGTACAAGAAAAGAAGGTTGTTCCATTTTAAGGTATGAGCCGGACCCGTGCGCATCTTGCGCAACCATCTAAAATTCTCTCATCATATATCAACAGAAATCAGCTGTTCTACCAATCAATTAAGCTTGCGCTGCCATCTGGCGTATGGGAGCAACTGCCGGTAATGCAGTGCAAATATTCACAATAGTGCCATATTACAAATAGAATTCTTTGTGTGTTCACAATCGTTTATTTTTAACAATTTATTTTAATAAAATATAGCGAAACAAAAGCACTACGGCCAAATTGCCCAAAGCTCGCTAATAGCCCGAACCTCCGTCTTTACAAACAAAACTTTATTTCTAGATTTGGATTTCAAATAAGAGCGAAAAAGGGACCCGTACATAAAAACAGGAATTAGAAATCGTTATATGATTTGACATAACCCGCTTTAGTTGTTAGAAATAGAATCTGTCAAAGGCTTAAGAAGCATTGTCACGTCAGCAAAATTATCTTGTGGGAATTTAAAAATGTTTATGAGGTGTTTTCATTCGTTCGTTTGGCGCGTCCTCGGACTAGCGGTTTGTTTGGATGTCCTGGCGTCTTTCAGATCTGTAAGATAAGATAGGTATCTGCCCATAGGAATGCCCTGCGCTTCATTAGGGCCAGAATCAGGAACTGTAGAACTGCTTCGCCGCTTCGTTTTTTTCTTGGTGAGAACGGGACTCGCAGCGCTTGCTATAAGTAAACCGGAGTCACTTTGTTATTTCCTTTTATTTTATCAATTACTTCGTGCCGTAAGGACACCGTTGCTTCGCATGGTGGTTCAGTAAGGAGAAGCCTCCGTTCAATACCGCTCGATGCAGCAAGTGCGTAGAGGTCTTCTTTAGTCTCTCCTCCACGTTGAGCTTCTACGACAACTGTCTAGAATGATTAATAGACATATTCTACAAGGCTTATCCTGCAAGGTCACACCTTCGGTACTTTGTACTTCCTTGTAAACAAGACCATATCAAGACCGTGTTCTCCGCGTTTGCGCTCAACCTAACATAAGATGCCCAAAGCAAGTTATCCAAGAGTACATGAGTCTTATGCACCTGTCGAATATTATTCTAAGCCATTCCACAATCGCTCTACTCGAGATTTATAGCATGGCAAGGAGTATACCACCTGAGTACTGAAATTTAAACTACGAAAAAGTTTTCACCGCCAATTCGATCTGGGTATCAGTCACCAAGCCTGGTACTACCCCCTTGGTGATCGAAGTAAGAGTGTTTAAATGTGCGTCGAAAAGCGCTTCAAAGAACTCTTCACACGTCAAACGTTACACCGTTCCACCGGCCATCGGACGTTGTCCATCGATCCTACGCCTGTCACCCCTTTTATTAACTAGACGTTGGTTTAAGTTCCCCTCCAATATTCCAAATACAAAACTCCGCCACGGTGTGTGTGTGCGTTAGGATATACGCTGCCGATTTGCGATGTTTTTCGGTGGCGGCGGCGGCGTTCGGCGCATTACTATATTTTCTACTCTTTTAAAAGTGTTCAGGCCATTTATTGTTCTTCTCGAAAATTGGTCCGATATGCTCGAAAGGGGTATCAAAGGATGCGCATCACTCTGCCAGTTATAAAAATCCAATTGCGACTTTAACACTTTCTAACCGTTTAAAAGTTATTTGAGAACACAGGCGATTTCAATGCCAGCTTAACACGGATTTCGCATCACCGAATTCACCAAGTTATTACAACAAAACACTTAAATAAAAGTTATATATAAATTTAAATGCCAATTCGCATTATTTTTCAAAAAACTAATAGAGAAAAATGAATTTAAATAAAATGTCCCAAAATGTCGCACATATTTTCAAATTGTCCTCAAGTTGTTAAAAAAGCAAGTTACCCGAAAAAGGTACCGAATTTTATATCTAGGTTGGCTGAAAAAATAAGCGAAATCAGTGAAGCAAAATCCTTTAGTAGGCTCCAGTGGTTTAAATTCTCCTTTGTAGCGATTCTCAGCTCACACATAAGTTGCATATATCTTCAATACGTATGAGAAGGGTTTGAAAAATCACTTTATTTGCTGAACTATAAAATAGCGTGTGAAATCTTAATTTTGATTTTCACACTTCATCATTCAACACCCAAGTCTCCCGGTTCGACAATTCCTAAAGTTGGCGACCCTATCCGCAACTAGTCCCTTGGAGTGAATCACATTGGATATAGCCTATCAACCATGTTTAAATATGACCAACACGTGACGGCTCCTGTTACAAATGTGAATACGTAGGCACATACATTTACCAGGTGAGGCTTTGTGTCCTTCGCAAGAACACTCAAAGTGGTGAAGCAAAAGCTTTCTCAAGACAGTCGAACAAATGAACGGGTGTTCTACTACCCTAACGTAGGTGATAGTCGAACTAGACTGAAAACTGAAGGCGGTCATCCATAATGAGCTCTTATATCATAAGGCCGAAAACGGGACTATTGAAGTCAATATATCGAACACAAATCTTGCAGATTTTGGTCTATATTTTAAAACTTTTTTCCACGGTCTTTGTAACGTTTGAGTTATATAGATGCGCCAAGGATTATACCATTTTCACCCTTGTGTTACCCAATGATATCCACTTAGACTGCTTATGATTTGGAGGGCGGCATCCTTGGCCGAATAGTTACTCCCTAGCGTTTCAAGGTGTTTATTTCGGTGTAGCTCCGAAACATAGCGCGACAAAAACATCGGTCAGAAAGTCTTCAGAGCTACACCTAGAGCTTCTAAGAAAGTGACGTCGACGAAGGTATGAGTTCGAAGTCGCAGTCCTATAGCTGCTGTGCTGGCATATGGTATAAGGGTTCTTTGGCACGATCAACAATAAGCCAGTATTGACGCTAATCGTTAAAACTGGGCCACGAGAGTCATTACTATTAGTAGTTAATTGATAGCAACCATAAGTCGCCTTTGTGCGTGACCAACATGTAGCCAAAAATGATTTAAAGAAATTGTGCCGACGACGGGATTTAGAGTTAGCCCAAAACATCTCCCTCGGTGAAAGTACGCTACAAAAGTGTGACCATATTAAGTATTTCTCCCTCTCTCCGCAAGGAGCTACTCCCGAAATTTGTTGATCGATCCGCAAGATTTTGAGGCAAAAACCGCGGTTCTTTCCGAAATGGGCGAAACGTCGATTTCCTAAATACACATAAACAAAACCTTTCCGAATATTATTTTTTTTAAATTTTCGCTTTACAAGCCTCCCAGATACTCATCCGCAAGTTAATGATATTATTCCAGATCGTCAAACATACCATTGACGTCAGCAGTATGTTTCCATATTCATTAGTTGTGGACAATGTGATACTCTGAAGTCCAGCCATTCATTCATGCAGAGGTTTACGCCGATCACTTTGTCGGCACGCCGGCCACGCCGCCGCCGTCGACCATTAAGCGACCGGCGTAAACCTCTAGTGTGCGTGTACGTCTGAAGCAAATACCACCAACAAAGTAATGTGTATTCATTTAGAAAAAAAACAGGAGCCTTCTCGACTCTGGATTGACTGAGTGCTACCTCAGCCTTCGACGTTAACCACCTTACAAGTGACAAAAATTCAAAGGTTTAGTGAATTTGTTCATACATTTTCTAAGATGCCTACCTTCAGACTTGCTAACCAAAATCACATAAAAAAATAAAAATATTCCTTTAATATATGGCACCGGACGCTCTTGGTGGCTTGTCATTTTATTTAGTTTTTATTATCACACAAATATGAAAACACTTTTAAAATTTACACAGTAGTCTTTGGTTTTAAAAAGTATAACTGTGTTATATTTTGGTAAATCGCTGTCAGTTGGATCTTTCTCGAATGCACAATCCGTTAATTTTAAACAAAATCGTTCCGCTCTCCTACATTGCACTGCCGAAAATGGAATTAAAAGTGGCACAATGAATTGTTAAGTCGCACCAAAGTGTTCAAGAAGTTAAAAAATACTCCATTATACCTTAAAAATGCAATACATGTGTATGTTTGTGCATGTGTGGTATGTGGTATGAAGCCAAGTCACCACTGGAACAACAAGTGGTAATGTATGTATGTATGCGCAAGCGTAAACCAATTTACTTCAAGTATAGTAGTTAAGTCGATGTCACTGCCTTGTTGTCGTCACTTCCACTATCTGTTGTTGTTGTACCATCGCCAACGTCTT
The DNA here is from genome assembly GCA_029619165.1 of Eurosta solidaginis. Taxonomy (NCBI): domain Eukaryota; kingdom Metazoa; phylum Arthropoda; class Insecta; order Diptera; family Tephritidae; genus Eurosta; species Eurosta solidaginis. Next base: position 43,550 of record JARSSU010048832.1, read on the forward strand.
CAGTGAAAGTGTTTTCCACAACAAATAACCCCATTGTAATTTGTATGAGAAATTGTGGCAACAAGTGGCCATCAAAATATGTCCATCTTATAAAAGGCTTATAACGCTTGCTCATACGACTTTGTGATCCGAGGACTGAAATTCGAAGTAGAGCTTACTTTTCTCGCATTTGTTCGAGTCTTGGAGCTTACGATTTCTTCAGAAACACAAGTGAAAATTTCCACAAAACCACTAGAAAACAAGTAAGAAAGTCTAAGTTCGGGTGAAACCGAACATTACATACATTACATACATATGTGCACTTGAAACGCTGTTTTTGTTTGCTTTGTGTGGTTAATAGTCAGGGCCGGATTAACCCTCAACGGGGTCCTACGCAACCATCAATTTGGGGGCCTTTTTTCACGTCCGTTCCCTTCTTTTTTCGATTACAAAATACAATAATAATATCAATAAAATTACTATCTACATTTTAAACATGTCGTTTTCTACATTTGTTTTCGGCAAATTCATCAATTATATCATCAATATCGATTTTGTTCAATAAATCTGACTCAATGCAAAGTATACCTAACATCTCGCTCTTGTCGCGTTGTAGCGCTTTCAGCAGCTTTGATTCCTTTTAATTGCGAGGAGGATCGTTCGGCAGAACAATTTGTGATCATTAATATAAAAAAAGCCGAAGAGCTATTTCTGTGTTAGGAAATACATCGGCTAATTGATCTTCCATTAGAATCTTATACAAATGACTATGAGTTTTTTGTGCATCAGTGTATCTGGAGTTCACGTAACTTTGGAATTGTTTCGTTTCAATGAAAATTCTTCCAAGTGTCTAGAATAAAAAATAACTAAGTTATTTATAGCTTCGTGGAGGTCTTCATCACTTAGAGAAAAGTTGATGAGAAATGAAAATCTCTCTGAAACTTCCATATACTTTCACTGTGAAGATTGTCGATGATTTCGAGGAAACCTTTTGTCCTAAAATCACCACGAGGGGAAAATTCTACTTCTGGAGCATTTCCGTCATTATGTTGTTTTTTTTTACGACGAGTACATTTTACGATTTCTGTATAACTTACACCAGGTAATAATTGTTTTGTTTTTTCCTCAAAATCATTGAACTTTTCACGGAATGAAACTAAACTCTCTTCTAACGATCCGTACAAAAAAGCACACGTTTTCAAGTCTGCTTTTTCACTTTGCAATGACTTTCTCACTGAACGCATAGCAGTCAAAATAGAGTTGAAGGCTTCTGCACTCTCTGTTCCAAAAATAACCGAAATTTTCCAAAATAAAAACAACCAGCGTACATTTTGAGTTAATTCTTTTTTATTATTCAATATACTCTTCTTTCACTTCGATACAATTCTTTGCACGCTAATACAATTTGTCAATGAGTCGGAAAGGTCCTTTTAGGAACCTTGTCCAGTACGTCAGCCTTTTGAATGCGGTCAAATGAGTTTTATTTATTTGAGTAAAAAACTATTTTCAGTTCTGATTATATTTTTCATTCACTCTCTAGAATTTTATGTTTGTAAGAAAATTTTAGAAGTCTTTTTTCATTTTTCGGGGGCCCCCTAAAATCCGGGGGCCCCAGGCAACTGCCTATTCTGCATACTTGTTAATCCGGCCCTGTTAATAGTGTTATAAGGATGCGCAATAAACTATCATTCAAAAGAAGCAAAAAGGATACAGAGGTTACCACTTATGAGCTTGAGCGGATAAAAATGCTGTTTACGAGTTAAATTAGCATAAATATAGGGTGCTTTATTTTTAATACCTCATTTCGCTTCGGAGATATGTGAAAGTGAGCGTGGGTTTTCAATTGATTTGCTTTAATTTTTTGCACGAATATACTCTAATGCCACAATAATACGCCTACCATTCCTAATACAATTTCTCTTTAAACTTAGGAGCAATGATGAAAACTTTGTAACCTTACTTTGTCTACTTGATTTTTCTAGGGCATTTGACTCCTTCGGCCATCAGTTGTTTTGCGCTAAGCTAAAGGCTTACTTTGGGTTTAGTGATGATTCATTGGCATTAATCAACAGCTATTTAACTAGCCGATACCAACGCGTAATAATCGTTCCAAAATGTCATGCCTTAGCGAAATAGTCTGCAGTGTACCACAGGGATCAATACTTGGCCCACTGTTATTTAGTTTATTTCATCAATGATATTTTTACGATCTGCGAATTCGTCAGTATGCATGCTTAAGCGGATGACGTTTCAACTTTACTGTCAGCCGCATTGATGAGGTTGATGACTTGTGTTCGAAACTTAATGCTGACATTTCATCTATTTCCGTTTGGGCTAATAATAACGGGCTGTGCCTCGATCCTAATAAAACGTTTGGTCTACCTATCTCAAAGAGAAAGTTGATTGAGATGAGAATTCCACCTCTCTACATAGGTACCGCACAAATTACGCTAGTGAATAAAATTACAAACCTTGGCTTTGTAATCAACTCATGTATGACATGTGTTGATCACGTTAACTTAGCCATAGGTAAGGTATATGGTGCCCTACGGAACTTGCGGCTATCGGCTATGTTTACTGGCTATTCAGCTAATTTTACCTTATTTGACATACGCTGAATTGATCTACAACAAGCTAGATTCACACTCTGCTCATAAAATGGATGTGGCCTTTAACCATATTACACGTTACGTGTATGGATTGCAAAAGTTCGATCATATATCTCGTTGGAAGTCTCGCCTTTTGGGATGTCAATTTCTGACTATCTTAAAGCCAGGAGCTGCATTTTCCTTTATCGACTAATTGTACTAAACGCCACTATACCTTTATAATAAGCTTACTTTCACAAGATCTGCTCGTACAAATGATCTTATCGTACCTACATTTAAATCAGTTTCGTCGACTAGACTTTTTTTCGTAAACACTATACGTACTGGAATTCTATTCCCAATTCTATAAGAAATAATTTAGTGTATGCAACTATAAGAATGTTATCTATAACTATTTCTCAGACAATACTTAGGACATAGACTGGCCATGTATAATTTTAAAATACCGACATTAAAACTAAATAGCTTTATATTGAATAGGCCTACGTTATATACATACATACTTTTTAATACATGCTTATTAGTATTCTGTAATTGTTTAATTTAAACCACTATTAATATTTTCCTGCTTTGTTGTACTATACAAGATCTATAATCTGTCGTACTAATACTTCTTATCAATAAACATAAACATAATCGCCCTCTAGAGACAACACAAAGTGTGTACCCCAAATTGGGCCGTCCACTAACAACAAATATTTAATCTATTTATGTTAGTGAATTTTGTTTTCATGGCTTAATATTGGTGAAAAATCTTATTTGTATAGCTTTTTTCTTTAGCATAAGTCTGTTCGAATTTTACAGACACATTTTCAGAGCAAACAGTTGTAGCTATGAAAGAAATAATTATGCCAAATTTCGTTCGAATTGAGAGATTTATGTTCGACTTATGGCATTAAAGTAATTTTGGAAAGAGTAACAAAAAAGACGCGGGTCACGCCCATTTTCCAAATTTGTTTAAGTTTGTTCTTAGCTGAACCATACCACTACTGAGGTAGAATCAGTGTTGCAAACAAAAAATTTCTTGGGGCTAGAATCTAGAAAAAAAGGGCTAGAAAGAGCTAAATTTTGTCGAGAAAATCCAAAATCCGTTGCAAAAAGAGCTAAAAGTATATGTATGTATATTTTTCAATGTAAGTTTTCACATTTATTTCAAATCAAACTTAAACAAAGTTATAAAAAAGGTACAGTAAACTCAAAACAAAAAATAAGGTACAAGAGAGGTACATAAATAATACTGTTTTTATAGTGCATTTTATATTTTTAATAACAAAAATACGTTTTCTTTAACTTTTGTTTAGCCAATTGGCGGTAAGGTATCGTTAAAAAGTAAGCAGTAGTTTTCACACTGATACGATGACGGCACGGCTATAGGTTCGCCAAAAATACGACTTGCTAATATGTTGGCCGATGAAAATTAATTAAAATTTTTTTTAATTTTTTTATTCAATTAACGTCCTACGGGTATGCGAATCACCATTAAAATACACGTGTGCGATATTCAACGTTGGGACGATAATTTGAGGGCCTTAGACTTCAAAATCTATGACTTCGTCCTAAGAAGATGAATTATTATTTTTGCTACACTCATAAATATTTTTTGTGTTCATTAATTTTAAGAAATCGTTGTTTATTTCAAAGTCATGACAGCATTTATTCAGAAGTTTAAGACCACTTCTTATTACCAGAAGCGAATTGAATAAAACTAAACTCATTTTGCTTCTGTGTTTGATTTTAATCAAACTCATGTTTGGTTCTTGCAACTTCAGCATTACTTACAGCACAAAATCGACAAGCTTTTGGAATTATACTGTTTAACATCAAACCAAAAACTCAATGTTGAAGTCACATTTTTACAATTTTGGAGATAGATATTTTTCCACTGCATTTGTAATTTCGTTATTTCATCAGTGCTTTACTTGTTTTGTGAAATATGAAAACCATTGACGTTTTACAATTCTCAATGTGTTTTCAACCAAAAAGAAATCTACTATTTTCCCAAGCGTTTCTATATTGTGCGGCCTTAATTGCTCTGTTAATTTAGTTATGAAGTCGCGACATATATTATGAATCTTTCTTTCAATAAATTCGTCTATACATTTATCTTATTTTCTAATTCGTACATATTCTTCAAAGCTATAATGAAAATAAGGTACGGGAGGCAAAAATTTATTATAATCTGAAGTTAAAGGGTCGAAACTCTCTCTACAAGGTGACACTATGCTGTTGCACAAGCTGAAAAGCAAATATACAACCTCATGACATAGTTTATCGATTAAAGTTTTTGTTATCAGTTGAGTACCGAGTTGCCACATCATACATAACGAAACAAATAAAACACATTACAAATTCCACAATACGTATTACCGAAATAGATTTGGAGCCAAAGAAGCGCAAACATTTTAAAGAGGGCCAAAAAAAGAGCTAGGGGCTGAAACCGGAATTTTTGAAGCTAAACGCAAAAAAAAGGGCTAGATCTGGCTCCAAAAGCACCAAAATGGCAACACTGGGTAGAATATCAGTCAAATGTAGTTAAATACCATAGAGTTATTGCAAACTTTGTTAAGGTTAGACCTTTAGGAAAAGTGGGCGTGGTCTTTAAGCGATTTTGTTCATCTTCACTCAATCTATATAATTTGGCAAGGATAGTGTCTCTTTTCAATGTAATATATTTAATGGCTCTTAATTTACGGCTTGTTAAACTTCCAGATTTTTTTCTTCTAAATGTGGGTGGTGCCCATATTCCAAAATTTTTTGGAATTTATGTTTTGCGTCATAAAACCAATCCCCTAACAAATTTCATTAGCCAATAGGTATTAGTTTTTGAATTATCTAATTTTTTCCATTTTTAAAAATTTTCGATATCGAAAAAGTGGGCGTGCTTATCGTCCGATTTCGCTCGTTTTCCATCGTTTGGGGTCCATATAAATACTAGCACACCCGGCAGTCTTTGGTCTTGCTGCATAGCTTCTAATAAGTTTTTACCTCTAACTTCCTCACAACAATGAATGATATTTTGCTGTATATATTTTTTCTCAATTCAGCGTCAGACTTTTTTTTAATTTTGAGGTCACAACCCATCCAAAACAAAGCTATATACATTTATAAGAAAGATATACCCTCTAAAATAGGGATTCACAATGTGATCTTATGAAGCATACCTGTAGGTAATTACCCTATTATGCTGTGTAAGACTAGAGCCCTCCTCTATACGACGAATGGAACCAACGAGCGCAAAAGATGTGCAGCCATGAAGCAAAACCTCAAAGCATCCGATATAAGGTGTAAAGCATAAGCGTAGTCTTTGTAAGTGGTATGCTATATGAAGAATATTTATAGAATGTAAGGAAAAGTGTATGGCATTTTTATACTGTATAGAGTTCTAGAGAATGACTCTGCGTAGGCTGTATGGGTACTACAGAATATGTAGGCGTAGATGTAGTGTTTTGCATTGGTATACTGAAAGGAGAACTAAATAATGTGTAATCGTAATGCAGTGTAGTCACTACATTATAGCATAAAGTGTGAACAATATATGTGGTAGAGTTGATATGAGCGAAATCAGACATCAAATCAAGGTAAGGCTAGGAAAGGAAAGAAAAAGAAAGAAACCGAAGGAAAACTATCGATAAGCTTTAAATAAGTTGTCCAAAAGTTATCGATTTGTTATCAAAGTGCTACCAACTCCTTAGTTATCGAATTGTCTTCGAAAAGCTGTCGATTTTTTTCAAACGGAAAACCCCCCATTAGGCATCAGGACTTATGTTATAGAATATCTCCGTCCTCTTGGCAAATACTAGACGTTTTTTATGACCTAGCTAAATTGCTGCTTAGAGATCTTGCAAATCTGCCGCCTGGAGCCGTAGCTGGAACCTTAACTTCACGAGCGCAGAACACGAACACAGAAAGTGCTCAACCGTTTCTTCCTGCAGCTCGCACTTCCTGCATCTGCTGTTACTGACGAGGCCTAACTTATAAGCATGTGATGCCAGAAGGCAGTGTCCACTCAGTATGCCCATCGTGAGCCTTAAATCTTGTCGCTTTAGAGATATGAGCAACTTTGTGAGTCTGACGTCAAAGGATTTGCGCATGATCTTAGAAATTTAGCGGCCCTGCGCTTCTGTCCACGCATTTCCTGCTTGATGGATTATATGCAACACCTATCCCCTTTTGATTTCTTCCAAACGTATTGGGCATCTACCGTTGACTCATCGAATGCCCCACCTTTCTTTGCCAACTCATCGGCCTTCTCGTTACCTTCTCCGGCCTCAGAGAAGTCTCTTCAATGCTTCTTTGCATTTCACGACACTTCTTGATGAAATACTATTGAGATTATTGCCTTTGTCTCCGTCTGACTATCATATATGTAAATAAGTACGCTTCCCTCAGAATTTCTGCTACTTTTTACACGACTTCAATTTCCGCCTGATAGACATGACAGCCTGAAAGATATGGTAGCCTGAAGGATCTAATTATTTCTGGATTGACACAGTAAACAGCAGACCCAGCAAATGCTAACGCTATATATTTGGTCATTAAGACTGCAGATGGGATGTTCAAAATCGCATGCAATGTCGCTGTGGGGGTAGTTTTCCGCGCTGCCGTTATGATAATCATTAATAATCTGCATACCCCTTAAGTTTTTTGGTAAACGTTCTTTTAGAGCACTGTCCACCAATGTAGGACCCCATTGTACAGTATGGGCTTGACAATTGCCGTAAATACCTAATATGAGAGTTGGGGCGATATGACCAAGTGCAATCTAGCATCCTCTTGCATGCATATAGTGCCACGGAGGCTTTCTTCGCTCTCTCTTCCACATGGAGCTTCCACGGCCACTCACTATCTAGCAAAATTCCTAGATATTTTGTGCGTAATTCGATATCGATCAAGAACGAGTATAAAATAATCGTTTCGCTTTCCGTAACACAAATTGTCGACGCGTCGTTTCGAACGTTCGATACAAACTGTTCGATACCAAATTAGGTGTCGAATTGCCTTTTTGAAAGTTATAATTTTATGCTTTGGTGATTATTTAGGGAATGTTTTTTCTTCAGAGATTAAGACACAAACGCTATTTATAAAGAAAATATTTTGGTAGCTCCAAAAAGCTTTCTAAACACCCTTTGAAATATGCAAACTAAAGAGATCATACCAAGATACGGGAACTAAAATGGCATCATCGAGCGTTCGATATCGACTTGAAGTATCGAATCAACGAGTGTCGACTATCGAATTACGGAAAGCCACCCCTGTACTTTCTTGTAGGGTTGCACCTGCAGCTTAGGCCAATTAGGGACCTCATATTTCCTAGTAAATACTATATCGGCTTTTTCCGCGTAAGCGTTTAACCCAAATTAAGATGCCCAGCTATGTACATTCCGAAGCGCCTGACCATCAGAGAGCTGATTGTCGCTTATGATGACTAATTTAAATACTTTCAGTATTTGTTGTTGGCTAACACTCTTAGGCAGTTAAGCACAGAAAAAATTCAGATATACATACATACATATGTAGGTATTCCATTGAAAGAAAAACTTAACGAATTAAAAGCAACCGACGTCAATTGTACGAATGAACTGGCAATGTATTGGTTTCGTTTCGGCATGTTTATTGCCACCAACAAAAACATACCGTTGTTTTACTAGCCACCCACACCAGATGATCATGCTATTGCCGAAGCTTTTGTGTCAGGTTAATTCAAATGTATGTATGTATTTGTGTTGTACATTCCCATGATAAACGTTATAATAAAAAAAAACGATTACTTAGCTTTCAATGTCAGCAAAATGTACATTGTGTTACATCAAAAAAACCGAACAAGACTACTATTTTCTGAAAACATCATGCTTTTTCTTTTCCATTTAAAAACTTAGATGAAGTTTTAAGACCATCTAAATTTTTATTAAAAACAATTCATTGAGCTAATTGGGGTCAATTGGTCGCCCTCTTCCTCCGATTCCATTGGCGGGTTCCGATAAAAATGCTCTCTTAGCCGGAGCTTCATCTTTGGTCCGCATAACATGGCCAAGCCATGTGTTGATGTGTGTTGATTTCGGCGTAAATCTCATGCAGGTCATCATTAAATATCACTCGGTACTCGCAGTCGCCAACGCGTAGAGGTCCGTAAATCCTTCGCAGAACTTTTCCTCATTCACCATCAAACCAATTTCTTCCATTTCTTTTTCCTATTTAGAGTAAGCGTAACTTACAACGTGGGTGTATTCGGGCCGATGATATCAATGTCGTCAACAAACTTACGACAGTAATTGCACGCTTTTATAGAATATTGTTCCAGAGCTGTTAAATTATGCAGCTTGTATTATTTTTCCATCATCAAATTAAAGAAATCGCACTATAAGAGGTCACCAGGTCAGAAGCTTGGTTAGTTTTGGAAATTTGTTTTATAATCTGGTTTTTGCCAATTTGGCTTCGGCATAAAGGGGTGCGCGAACATTAATCCCATTTAACAGAGACGATAGGGACCCCCTCCAAAATATAAGTACTCTCTGGACATTGGTTACAAGGTAGCCGTTTTCGTTCTTTCAGGAGTTTGTCCCGGACTTGAAATCTTCCGTCTGCCGTCGAAATTTCTAGTGAAATTTGAGGGCTTTATTCCTGGTGGCTAGCAGCTCAAGCTCCTCGCACTCACGCCTTTCTGTCTCTGCTTTTTCTTTCTCTAAAGGCGCCTTTAGATCAGGATCACGATGTTCTTGTTGCAGCTATGAATATTCCTCGCGTTTGAATGACACAACAATGTGATCCATATGTTGCATATGCATGTTAAATCTCTATCCGTATTTGGATCACGCTTCATTGGATCGCAACAATTGACTTGCTAGTTATCGATCGATTCTTTCAAAGGAGAGCATATTTTAAGAATATTTAGAAACAGTACCGAACTAGTGCCAAAGTCGGTATATATACCCAAAAGCACCGTTGCAGGGCATATTAATATACATGTAGGTAGACATACTTATTTATGAAAGTAGCAAAATTGATATATGAACAAGTACGGAAGGCTAAGTTCGGGTATAACCGAACATTACATACTCAGCTGAGAGCTTTGGAGACAAAATAAGGGAAAACTACCATGTAGGAAAATGAACCTAGGGTAACCCTGGAATGTGTTTGTATGACATGGGTATAAAATGGAAGGTATTAAAGAGTAATTTAAAAGAAAGTGGGCCATAGTTCTATGGTGGACGCCATTTCGGGATATCGCTATAAAGTTGCAACATATGGAAGCTCATAGTAAGCATCCGTTATTGTCAAGATTAGTTTTGCGATAAAAATTAATAGAAGCGGGAGTAAAGAGAAACATTTACCATATTTATTTATCAGTCAACCAATGCACTCTTCCATCTCACTTTTTATGAAAAAAATTTAGTCGTTTAAGCCCATGGGGGGTGAACACACATATAGTAATAGGAGTAACGTTCCTGCCAAATTTCATCATAATATCTTCAACGACTGCCAAATTACAGCTTGCAAAACTTTTAATTACCTTCTTTTAAAAGTGGGCGGTGCCACGCCAATTGTCCAAAATTTTACTAACTTTCTATTCTGCGTCATAAGGTCAACCCACCTACCCAGCTTCATCGCTCTATCCGTCTTTCGTAATGAATTATCGCACTTTTTCGGTTTTTTCGAAATTTTCGATATCGAAAAAGTGGGCGTGGTTATAGTCCGATTTCGTTCATTTTAAATAGCGATCTGAGATGAGTGCCCATGAACCTACATACCAAATTTCATCAAGATATCTCAAAATTTACTCAAGTTATCGTGTTAACGGACAGACGGACGGACATGGCCAAATGAATTTCTTTTTTCGCCCATATCATTTGGATATATAGAAGTCTATATCTATCTCGATGAGTTTATGCCATTACGGATTACCGTTATGCGAACAAAATTAATATACTCTGTGAGCTCTGCTCAGCTGAGTATAAAAACACACTTAATATTTTTTGCATTCGCATGAGTTTGCAAAATATTGGTGGGAATTTCTCTCATTATGTAATTTCATTATATTTGTATATATGTACATATGTACGTACATATATGCAAAATCATAACTTTACCATACATAAAATTATAATGAAAATGGAAACGAATTAATACACTACACTAAAAAGCCTTTTTTGTCACACGTAGCTAGTAATAAAAAAACGGTGTATCGCCAGTGATTTTTTCCGTTTTTTGGGATGGTGTCGAACTATTTTCCGTAAGCTAAATTCTGATGGCGGTTACGGACTCCCGCATAAAAATCAATGCGAGCATTACCATATCCGCTTCATTTTATGTGCAGCCCTTTAAAGGGGTGATGGATTGTTCAATTTTATATTCAATTTCAGCTGCATGAAAAAAATGGATTCACCCGTTTAGGACGACGGAGCTATTCTATAACATGCATCCTGGACTCTGATAGGGTTTTTCAGTTTGGTCGTAGAGCAAACTTTTGATAGCACTACGGATTCATTCAGTATACGGGAGGTCCTCACGGACCAGTCTAACCTAACCTAACCTACCTAGCCTAACCTCTAACCTCTTACATAAGCTTAGATAGAAAACAAGATTGAGCAATTTAAATAAGAAAAGCAGGCAGATAATGCATAACATTTTTAGAGTATATTAACGTTGATTGGATAACGGTTGGTTGTACAGGTATAAAGGAATCGATATAGATATAGACTTCCACATATCAAAATCACCAGTATCGAAAAAAAATTTGATTGAGCCATGTCGTTAACACGATAACTTGAGTAAATTTTGAGGTATCTTGATGAAATTTGGTATGTAGGTTCCTGGGCATTAATCTCAGATCGCTATTTAAAATGAACGATATATAACCACGCCCACTTTTTCGATATCGAAATTTCGAAAAACCGAAAAAAGTGCGATAATTATTAGGAAAGATGGATAAAGCGATGAAACGTGGTAGGTGAGTTAAACTTATGACGCAGAATAGAAATTAGTAAATTTTGGATAATTGGCGTAGCACCTCCCACTTTTAAAAGAAGGTAACTTAAAAGTTTTGCAAGCTGTAATTTGGCAGTCGTTGAAGATATCACGATGAAATTTGGCAGTAACGTCACTCCTATTTCTATATCTATGCTTAGTAAAAATTAGCGAAATCGGAGAACGACCACGCCTACTTTAAAAAAAATTTTGTTTAAGTCAAATTTTAACAAAAAATTTAATATCTTTACAGTATATAAGTAATTATATCAACATTCAACTTCAGTAATGAAATGGTGCAAAAAAATACAAAAATAGAGCAAAATTTCAAAATGGGCGTGGCTCCGCCCTTTTTCATTTAATTTGTCTAAGATCCTTTTAATGCCCTAAGTCGAACAAAAATTTACCAATCCTTGTAAAAATTTGGTAGGGGCTTAGATTCTAGGACGATAACAGTTTCTGTGAAAAGGGCGAAATCGGTTGAAGACACGCCCAGTTTTTATACACAGTCGACCGTCTGTCTTTCCGGTCGGCCGTTAACACGATAACTTGAGCAAAAACCGATATATCTTTACTAAACTCAGTTCACGTACTTATCTGAACTCACTTTGTATTGGTATAAAAAATGGCCGGAATCCGACTATGACCACGCCCACTTTTTCGATATCGAAATTTACGAAAAATTAAAAAAATGCCATAATTCTATACCAAATACGAAAAAAGGGATGAAACATGGTAATTGGATTGGTTTTTTGATGCAAAATATACCTTTGGAAAAAACTTTGTAAATGGGGTGTGGCATCTACCATAGTAAGTAGAAGAAAATGAAAACGTTCTGCAGGGCGAAATCAAAGCCCTTGGAACCATGCCAGGAATACTGTTCGTGGTATTACAAATATAATAAATTAGCGGTACCCGACAGATGATGTTCTGGGTCACCCTGGTCCACATTTTGGTCGATATCTCGAAAACGCCTTCACATATAAAACTACCACCACTCCCTCTTAAAACCCTCATTTATACCTTTAATTGATACCCATGTCGTACAAACACATTATGAGTCACCCCGTCACCTTTATAACGATATCCCGAAATGGCGTCCACCTATAGAACTACGGCCCACTCCCTTTTAAAATACTCTTTAATACCTTCCATTTGATACCCATGTCATACAAACACATTCCAGGGTTACCCTAGGTTTATTTTGCTACATGGTGATTTTCTCTTATTTTGTCTCCATAGCTCTCAGCTGAGTATGTAATGTTCGGTTACACCCGAACTTAGCCTTCCTACTTGTTTTCATTTAACTTCAAAACCCACTGCTTACTTCAACACAAATCAAAACAGCTACACTTTGTCTGTACATGGTCTCTGTAATAGACGTCGCACTATGGCGCCTTTTGAGTTTTTTCTTTGCAAAATCATAACTTTTGAACTAATGAAGATATTTTAAAGATTTATACTGCGCCGGAAAGCTAATTATTTAGACTTTGGACAGTTTAAAATGCAGGGTGCCAGAGTAACAGGGTGCTTCACAATAATTCGTCAAAATTGAAAAATTGTAGAAAAATACATTTTTTTAAACTGTAGGACAAACTTTGAAATTTTTTTTTAGATACATATATTTGAGCAAGAAATCAGATAAACTTATGATTTGTATGAAGGAGTGTGGCTCTACCCACTTATGATTAAAAGTTTTGTCTTAGTAGCAAGGTTATCAATCACCACCAAACTAATGGACTCATTACTTCTTTTAAGATGCTATATTCTTATAAAAGTGAGATGTGTACGCTAGGGGATAAGTATATAAACATTGCTTGAAAATTCATTGAATAAATTTACTTCATTATTTTGAAAAATTCAAAAACCAAATATTTTATTAATACTTAACTCTCTATTTTGTTACATCCTGCAAACCAATTTAAAGATAGCCAATAGGGGAAATGTCCCTACATACATTGGTCCAACATCCAGTAATGTTCTGGATATTACATTGAGCTCCGAGCGTGATATATCAAGGTATGATTGGATGGTTCTTTATAGACCATCCTTCTCCGACCATGCGTACCAGCATCCCCCTAAAAAGGGTAGAGAAGGGAGGAACCTTTAGAAACCCTAAGCCAACGAACTGGACTAAATTCCAGAAACATGTAGAAACAAAACTGGGACAACCCAAAGGTTTTGCTAATGTAGAGGAACTGGAGGAGTCGAATGAATTCCTAACAAGAACGCTTATGACTGCGTATAACAAAGCTTGCCCTCTAAGAAGATTCAGAGGAAAAGCAAAGCCGCCATGGTGGAGCATTGAGCTGAGTCTTCTAAGAAGACAGGTGAAAGAAATGTTTAAGCTCGCAAAGACCGCAGAAAGCGAAGCGTGTCGGGACGAGTACAGGGATCTACTGAGGATATAGAAGCGTGAAATTACCAGGGCGAAGAGAAACTCATGGAAAAGTTTCTGTACGGACATAGAGTACTCCAGCGAAAAGTCCTAGCAAAGGGAACATAGTTCAGGGACTAATAAAGAAAGAGAACGGGGAATGGTCACGTAATGAGGAATCCCTTGATGTGCTTCTCGATACAGCAGACATCGCTCACACTTCGATCACGGAGCTAGTATTGCGGGCTTGGTGACCGATACCAAGATCGAGTGGGCAGTGAAGACGTTTTCTAAGTTTAAATCGCCGGGCCCAGATGGTATATTCCTGGCCATGCTACCAGTCTCAAGTAGGGCGGTTGTGGAATGGCTTAAAATAATATTCGATGGGTGCATAAGACTGAATCATGTACCGCACTCTTGGAGAACTGCTCGTGTAGCTTTTCTACCAAAGGCGGGGAAGATCGGTCACGTGTATCCCAAAGACTATAGACCATTAGCTTAACATCATTTCTGTTCAAAACCTTTGAGAGGCTGATAGATGTGTACATAAAGTCCAACGTGGATGAAAAGCTGATCTCCACAACACAGCATGCGTACCCAAACGCAAGTCGGTAGACACCGCATTGCATAGGGTGGTAATAAACATAGAGAAATCCCTGGAATATAAGGAGTATGCTCTAGGAGTCTTCTTCGACATTGCCGGGGCTTTCAACAATGTTGCAAAATGGGCGATTATGAATGGTCTTAATTACATTAAAGTACATCCTGCCTTAATCAAATGGATCGGCTGCCTGTTAAATTGCAGAAAGATTACATCACAATGGGGATTGTACGAGGCCACGAAATCAGCGGACAGGGGCACGCCGCAGGAGGGTGCTATCACCTCTGCTGTGGACGCTGGTCATCAACCAACTGCTCAAGCAATTCGATGAGGGACCCGTAAAACTTACGGCTTACGCAGATGACGTTGCAATTGTCATAAGTGGAAAGTGCCTTACAACGATTAGTTCTTTGATGGATCAGGCGCTTCGGGATATTCATACCTGGGCATCTAATGTCGGGTTGAAAGTCAATGCGGGGAAGACTGATATGGTCTTGTTTACAAAGAGGTACAAGGTCCCAAATTGGACCAGGCCTAAGTTAGGAGGGGTGACCTTACAGGAGAAACCTTGCACAAAATATATAGGAATCATCCTAGACAGTAAGCTGTCATGGAAGCTTAACGTGGAGGAGAGGGTCAGAAGGCCTCAACGGCACTCTATGTATGTAAAAGAATGCTGGGGTGTACGTGGGGCCTATCGCCTTCTCTTTCTCATTGGGTTTTTACAGCGATTGTAAGCCCTATTCTATACTATGGAGTTCTTGTTTGGTGGGAAGCCACACAACAAACAACTTACCTCAAAATATTAGAGGGGGTATGCAGACTGTCGATGCTTAGCATTTCAGGAGCCCTGAAAACACCCCGACGGCTGCACGTTATGCCATTATGCACATTCCACCTGTAGACCTGGTAGCAAAGAACAAAGCTTTAACGACCGCAACCAGGCTCGGTGCTTCGGGGCAGCTTGAGCGCCGACCATATGGCCATAGTAGTATAGCGTAATCAATCACAAGACGAACAGACTACCTGATTCCCTATCTGCGCTTCAGAAAAACTTTTCAAAAGTCGCATAGGCGTATCATCCATTAAGATTTGGAGCTCAACTTCAGCTGATACTTCGGTTATTTTGGCTCTTGGAGGAACTGCTTCTCTCTTGGCTTGAGTGATTTGTTTGTATTCAGGGAAAAGATCGGCATTATGTTGCAATAATAACTCACGCAATATATTATGTTTATGCTTCGATCCCGAGATCTATAAACAACATCAAAGCCTCTTCAGGATTGTATCACCTAGATAGCGCATTTGGGGGTGTGGGAGTGCTCTTTTTGATCTTTCCCAGTAGCACTGGACTTGCTAACGCAACTGCTCCTATGATATGAGACCTGGTGTTTTCTTCGTCCTTTTTATATTTAATAGCCAATGCTTCTGAAAGATGAGTCGTGGCGATAGTTCTAGTATAATCTGACAGCTTCCTTTTCCTTGTGTAGGTCGAACATTCTTCTATGGGGTTTGTTGGTCTACCTCTAGTTCGATTGGTTGATGTGCTAGGCATTTATTTCCAAAAAACTTTAAACAGCTAGCCAGCTTTCATGCTTACTTATAAACCTTGAAGTAGAACAACCGACTGCTTGCCATTTTCTTTGTATTGGAATGTAGAGGAAGCCAATTTTTTCTTTCAAGTCTTCGTCTTCTTTATTGCATGCCTCATTTGGTAATTCTGTCATAATAGCCTCAATGAACTCCGCTTTTGTCTTTGAAGCTTTAAACATCTCAAATAGTTTCTAGAGACATAATTAAATTTGCCATCGAGTATATCTTAATAAAAAAATTTGTGAGCTATATTTATGTTTATGTAAATAAACAGAATACTATTTTCTATATACTCAAAAAACGACTGATTTTGGGCGTTGTATAACCATTGCTTTATATACTCAAATTATGGAAATGACTTCCAGGTATATTATGCAGCTTGTAATCGAAAATTTGGTTTTATTAACAATTCCAACAACAAAAGTGACCGTACTAAATTCGCCTCCTTCTTCCCTATACCTGCTCAGGCGCGTATTTATACCCAAGGTTAATTCACTTTATTTGATGTAAAAAGTGAAATCGCAGCTGGACGCAGGTAGACCTTATGATTCAGGTGCCTGAATATTCAGCAAATACCTGCTGTAAATTTCACGGAGACCTTTATTGTCCCTTTTTTTATTTCCATCAAAGTTCGAAAAAGGTCCTAAAAATAGGCTTTTCGAAAAATAGGTAGATCTGACAACTTTTATAAAAAAGAACAATTTTATGTTTTGCTTCAACACAGAATTAAACATTCTTTCGTTATAATATAAGAAAGCAGTAGAAGGCCGCTTTGTTTAGAGACAAAACAATTTTTAATACAACAAAAAAGAACAAAAAACACAAATTTTTCTAAGTGTTAAAATTAATCAATTTGGAGCGGCCCTATCTCCTAAAATATCATTTTCTGTTTAATAAGAGTTATGTATTCGTAATTCCTGGAAAATTCTCTATTGAATACATGTATTAGGTTTATCGAACGCTTTCATGAAATTTTTGATTTTTGCCAGGATTTTCGGGCAGAGGCGCCATAGTGCGGCGTAAGTCCTAGTCAAGATCTTGCATTTTTGCACAACATTTCGGATGGTTATGTATCAGTATTTACATACAAGACAAGCCGAGAAGCGGCAACTTGTTTAGTAAGTTTCTGAGTTTATTTACGTCTGCCCTTAAATTTTAGTCTAAAGAATCTTTGCTTTCCTAATAATCAATCACGATCCGGGCTTTGTCATATATTTGGTATGCAATGTGGCAGGTGTAAAAATTTAGCACAAACCCCGCTCTGCTGGAATTGAATTTACTTTACCTTTTGATGTGTTAACATCTTTGCTCCCGGTATGAGGGAATCCTGAATGTAAGTGTAAGCGTAAGCGTAAGTAGTATGCTCTATGGTAGAGCTGGATTTCGATGCGATTTTTAATCGATTTAATCGATCTTTTTTTAAGAAATGAAGAATCGATTTTCTTTTTAGAATCGTTCGATTTTTTTACCCTTCGAAGTTTTGATCATCTTTCAGCAACTGTGCCTACTTCATATTTATTGATAAAAACGTGCAGAAAATATATTTGTTTTAATTTTTTATAAATTTAGCTTTATTTGCGCATATTCACAGACCAAATAAAATAGTGTTTAAATTTTAAAAGCTCGAGAATTTTTTAAAAACCATGAACTATGACGAAATTGGCATTTTTGCAATTTGGCATTGCAGTTACGCAAGTCAGCTCTAGCTATCCTGGATTCAACATAACTGACACCAATTGCGAGCACCAAGGGAGTCAAGTCTTCTTGGCGGAGGTCTTCCGCCTCGTCTGTTTCCAAATACGGATGCCGATAGGAACACCTGCTGTGCCGAAACTTTTCCATGAATTCCCATAACAAGACCTATCGGCTGGTTCGACGGAGATTACCATAATTCATCGGCATGACTTTTCTCTTGAAAAGGCCATGCCATCGACTTTCGATACCGCAACTATGATGCGAGATTAATAGAGGGTTATAGCCCAAAATTTGTTCTCCTTGTGATTTCTAAGCTAACATTGCAGAGAATGCAGAACTAACTGAATAAATGTCTGCGCACAAGATTGGAATATCTGGAAAAAACACAGAAAGCATGATATTTAAGTATCGAATACACTATCAATCTCACTCCGATGGGAGGAAGAAGTGAATAACACAGTGGTACTCTTTGATGTTGCCAAAGAGCCTCAGTCAACGAAACGAGAAAGAAACTGGCGAAATTTTTTAGCGGTACAACCTTGGTAAACAATTAGGCAGCAATCAACTATTTTCAGCCCGATTTAATCGATTAAAGTGATTATTTTGAGAATCGGATTGAAAAAATCGTGAGTGTGTGAACGCTATCGTGAGTTGAAAAGGGAAGCGAGACGCCTTTTCAAGAAGAAAAAGGCAGATGCAGAAAGGCGTGAGTGCGAGGAGCTTGAGCTGCTAGCGACCAGGAATAACGCCCGAAAATTTTACCAAAAAATACGGCGACAGACGGAAGGTTTTAAGACCGGGGCAAACTCCTGTAGGAATGAAAAACGACGACCTTGTAACTGATGTCCAGAGAGTGCTTAGATTATGGAGGGAATACTTTTCTGCTCTCCTAAATGGAGACAGCAATTCACCGCGCAGAGATGAAGAACCCGATCCCGCAATCGATGATGATGGAATATATGTCCCCCCGCTCGATTATGACGAAGTTAGAATAGCAATAACCACATTGAAAAACAACAAGGCCGTGGGCGCTGATGGATTGCCTGCGGAGCTATTCAAGTACGGCGGTGAGGAGTTGGTAAGGCGCATGCAGCAGCTTCTTAGCAAAATATGGGCGGATGAGTTCATGCCCGACGGTTGGAATCTAAGTGTTCTTTGCCCAGTCCACAAGAAGGGGGATACTGCAAAATGCACCAACTATCGTGGAATCAGCCTTCTTAATATCGCATATAAGGTCCTTTCAAATGTATTGTGCGAAAGATTGAGGCCCACCGTGAACCGGCTGATTGTACCTTATCAGTGCGGCTTCAGACTTGGTAAATCCATCGACCAGATTTTCACAATGCGCCAAATCTTGGAAAAAACCCGTGAAAAGAGAATCGACACACATCACCTCTTCGTCGACTTTAAAGCCGCGAAAAGGAGCTGCCTATATGCCGCTATGTCTGAATTTGGTTTCCCCGCAAAACTTATACGGCTGTGCAAAATGACGTTGAGCAACACCATCAGCTCAGTCAGAATTGGGAAGGAGCTCTCCGAGCCGTTCGAAACTAACAAGGTTTCAGACAGGGTGACCCCCTATCGTGCGATTTCTTTATTTGATGCTGAAGAAAATTATACTAGCTGCAGAACTTAACCGCACTGGAACAATATACTATAAAAGCGTGCAATTACTGGCATATGCTGATGACATTGATATCATCGGCCTAAACACCCGCGTTGTTAGTTCTGCTTACTCCAAACTGGAAAAAGAAGCGGTAAAGATGGGTTTGATGGTGAATGAGGACAAAACGAAGTACCTGCTGTCATAACTTGAGTAAATTTGGAGGTATCTTGATGAAATTTGTATGTAGGTGCCTGAGCACTCATCTCATATCGCTATTTAAAATGAACGATATCGGACTATAACCACGCCCATTTTTTCTATATCGAAATTTTTGAAAAACCGAAAAGTGCGATAATTCATTACCAAAGACGGATAAAGCGATGAAACTTGGTAGGTGAGTTGAACTTATGACGCAGAATAGAAAATTAGTAAAATTTTGGACAATGGGCCTGGCACTGCCCACTTTTAAAAGAAGGTAATTTAAAAATTTTGC
Organism: Eurosta solidaginis; assembly: GCA_029619165.1. NCBI lineage: Eukaryota > Metazoa > Arthropoda > Insecta > Diptera > Tephritidae > Eurosta > Eurosta solidaginis. Next base: position 63,461 of record JARSSU010048832.1, read on the forward strand.
AAGCTGTAATTTGGCAGTCGGTGAAGATATCATGATGAAATTTGGCAGGAACGTTACTCATGTTACTATATATATGGGGTATTCCATCCCATTTCGACCAATTTTGAACCCGACGCCCTTAGAATTGGCTGAAAGTTTTTCTTCTTTTTCTACCTTACGAAAGACGTTTTTCAGTGTTTTTTCAAATTTTTTCATCCAACTCAAAAAAAGTTATGAATTTTTAAAAAAAACACCGTTTTTGTTTTCAAAACGCTATAACTTTTTCAAAAATTGGCCGTTTGGGATCTTTTTTTTTAATTTGTTTTTAAATTAACTTTTCGGAAAAAATACAAAAAAATGTTTAAAGTTTTTTTTTAATTTTTCAGTTTTTCGAGATTTTTCGAATTTCGCCATTTTCTTTTTTCCATAAAAAACTTCAATCAATTCTGCAATCATCCCCACTAATCCCGGAGTGGGCCGATTTTTTTTATATTTTTTTTATTTAATTGAAAAAAAAATTTTCAAAAATAAAATTTTTTTTTATCAATTTTATTTATATAACAAAAAAATGTAAGAAAATGATTTTTAAGTATTCTTTTCTTTATATATTATGGTAATCTACGATTAAAATGACTCGCTTTCGCTGTCCAGCAACTGCATTAGGCCGGTATACACATACATTCGTATGTGTACCACTTAAAAATCATTTTCTTACATTTTTTTGTTATATAAATAAAATTGATAAAAATTTTATTTTTGAAAATTTTTTTTTCAATTAAATAAAAAAAAATCGGCCCACTCCGGGATTAGTGAGGATGTTTGCAGAATTGATTGAAGTTTTTCATGAGAAAAAAAAATGGCGAAATTCGAAAAATCTCGAAAAACTGAAAAATTAAAAAAAAACTTTAAACATTTTTTTGTATTTTTTCCGAAAAGTACATTTAAAAACAAATTGAAAAGAAAAAAGATCCCAAACGGTCAATTTTTGAAAAAGTTATAGCATTTTGAAAACAAAAACGGAGTTTTTTTTTAAAAATTCATAACTTTTTTTGAGTTGGATGAAAAAATTTGCAAAAATTCTGAAAAACGTCTTTCGTAAGCTAGAAAAAGAAGAAAAACTTTCAGCCAATTCTAAAGGGGTCGGGTTCAAAATTGGTCGAAATGGGATGGAATACCCCATATGCTTAATAAAAATTAGCAAATTCGGAGAACGACCACGCCCACTTTAAAAAAAATTGTTTGAAGTAAAATTTTAACAAAAAATTTAATATCTTTACAGTATATAAGTACATTATGTCAACATTCGACTCCAGTTATTATATAGTGCAACAAAATACAAAAATAAAAGACAATTTCAAAATAGGCGAGGCTCCGCTCTTTTTCATTTAATTTGTCTAGGATACTTTTAATGCCATAAGTCGAACAAAAATTTACCAATCCTTGTGAAATTTGGTAGGGGCTTAGATTCTAGGACGATAACTTTTAAAAAATATAAATGTAAGGCGCGATAACCTCCGAAGAGATCTAAGGCCGAGCTTCTCTTCCAATTTGCGTCGTGTTCCTCTTGATTTTCCATACAAATTGGCCGGACGGGACCTACATGTTTTATGCCGACTCCGAACGGCATCTGCAAGGCAGATGAGTTTTCACTGAGAGCTTTTCATGGCAGAAATACACCCGGAGCGCTTGCCAAACACTGCCGAGGGGCGACCCCGCTTAGAAAAATTTTCTTCTAATTTAAAACCTTACTTCTAAAATTTGATTGTTGCTTTGCCCGGGGTGCGAACCCAGGGCATACGGTGTGGTAGGCGGAGCACGCTACCATCACATCACGGTGGCCGGGCGAATTCGGTTGAAGCCACGCCCAGTTTTTATACACTGTCGACCGTTTGTCCTTCCGCTCGGCCGTTAACACGATAACTTTAGCAAAAATCGATATATCTTTGCTAAACTCAGTTCGCGTACTTATCCGAACTCACTTTGAATTGGTATAAAAAAATGGCCGAAATCCGACTATGACCACACCCACTTTTTCGATATCGAAAATTACGAAAAATGAAAAAAAAATGCCATAATTTTATATCAAATACGAAAAAAAGGGATGAAACATGGTAATTGTATTGGTTTATTGACGCAAAATATAACTTTAGAAAAAACTGTAAAATGGGTGTAACACCTACTTAAGTAGAAGAAAATAAAAAGTTCTGCAGGGCGTAATAAAAAACCCTTGAAATCTTGGCAGGAATACTGTTCGTGGTATTACATATATGTATAAATAAATTAGCGGTATCCAACAGATGATGTTCTGGGTCACCCTGGTCCACATTTTGGTCGATATCTGGAAAACGCCTTCACATATACAACTACTACCACTCCCTTTTAAAACCCTCATTAACACCTTTCGTTTGATACCCATATTGTACAAACGCATTCTAGAGTCACCTCTGGTCCACCTTTATGGCGATATCTCGAAAAGGCGTCCACCTATAGAACTAAGGCCCACCCCTTTTAAAATACTCATTAAAACCTTTCATTTGATACCCATATTGTACAAACGCATTCTAGAGTCACCTCTGGTCCACCTTTATGGCCATATCTCGAAAAGGCGTCCAAATATAGAACTAAGGCCCACCCCTTTTAAAATACTCATTAACACCTTTCATTTGATACCCATATTGTACAAACGCATTCTAGAGTCACCTCTGGTCCACCTTTATGGCCATATCTCGAAAAGGCATCCACCTATAGAAATAAGGCCCACCCCTTTTAAAATACTCATTGACACCTTTCATTTGATACCCATATCGTACAAACAAAGTCTAGAGTCACCCCTGGTCCACATTTATGGCGATATCTCGAAAAGGCGCCACCTATAGAACTAAGGCCCACTCCCTTTTAAATACTCATTACACCTTTCGTTTGATACCCATATCGTACAAACGCATTCTAGAGTCACCCCTGGTCCACCTTTATGGCGATATCTCGAAAAGGCGACCACCTATAGAACTAGCCCACTCCTTTTAAAAAACCTCATTAATACCTTTCATTTGATACCCATATCGTACAAACACATTCTAGAGTCACCCCTGGTCCACCTTTATGGCGATATCTCGAAAGGCGTCCACCTATAGAACTAAGGCCCACTCCCTTTTAAAATACTCATTAACCCCTTTCATTTGATACCCATATCGTACAAACAAATTCTAGGGTCACCCCCGGTCCACCTTTATGGCGATATCCCTAAATGGCGTCCACCTATAGAACTATGGCCCATTCCTTCATAAAATACTCCTTAATGCCTTTCATTTGATACACTGTCATACAAACACATTCCAGGGTTACCCTCGGTTCATTTTCCTACATGGTTATTTTCCCTTATGTTGTCACCATAGCTCTCAACTGAGTATGTAATGTTCGGTTACACCCGAACTTAACCTTCCTTACTTGTTTTTGCTTTTGTTCTATTTATAGAACTACAAATAATTAACCAATGTTGTCTATTTGTATGAATTAAGCGGGGGTTGCCGTTATTGCTTTTAAATGTATTACAACATTTTTAAGCAACATTTAAAAGCAATAAAGGCAAACAACCCCCGCTTAATTCATAAAAATAGACAACACTGGTCAATTCTTTGTAGTTCTATAAATGGAACAAAAGCAAAAACACTACCAGTTTCTTTGAAACCGCATTACCAACAACATAAATGCATGATTACATACAAGGTATGTACTGTGCAAAAAGAATAAAATATGCAAGGAAAGCAATTGGGATAAAGTTTACAACAACTAAGGCATGACGTGGCTGAAGATTTGGACTCATTGTATAGATGGCTTTGCACTAATAAACTCAAGCTTAACGTTAACAAAACTGAGTTCATGGTTTTATCTAGGACGACCAATAGAGAATCACTTAATTTTGATCTAAAAATAATGAATACGAGCATTGAGGATGTCAAAATATTTAAGTACTTAGGGATCCTGATTGACAATAAACTGAGGTTTACAGATCATATTGATTATATTGTTGCCAAAATGGGCAAAAAAAATGGATTTTGGAAGAGATCGTGTAAACTTATTAGTAAGAAATATAAGTTGAAAGTTTATAGATCCATCATAGAACCGCACTTCTTATATTGCCCTACAATATTCTTTATTGCCAATGAAACACAAGTAGACAGGTTACAAATTATGCAAGACAAAGCTATGAGATTTATATTGAAAGTGAGGTACGACACTTCCATAAAGAGTATGATTGATGCACTAAACTGGCTGAGCGTGAAACAGTTGATATTTTACCATAGTATGAAATTTGTATTTTATATCAAGCATGGTAAATTACCAGCCTACCTAAGTGAAAAACTTGGTTATGTGAATGAAACCCATTCTTACATAATCAGGGAAAATAATAATTTTAGATTACCTCTTCTCAAAACAGAAATGGACAAGCAAAAATATATTTTACAAAGGCCTGAAATGTTTTAATGAACTACCTAATCATGTTAAAAATTGTGAAAACTTAAACACCTTCAAAAAAAGTTTATTAGAATATTGCAAAACCCTTCCAATAAGATAAAATATTTTGTATCTGTATTTCATGTTACTGATCCTTGAGCGTACACGGCAATCCAAATAGACACAGAGGAACCTTATGCATCAGGTCAAATACATATATTGCTCGCAATCAAATTAGGAAAGAATTCCTGAAAATATCGTCCCAGACAAACAGTTAGAGTGTTCATGTGAATCACGTATATTCCTACAACAATGATATATTATAATTAATTATGTTTACATAAAAGCTGGTACAGGGAGGATTGGAAACACGTCCTTTCCAACCGTCCGATAAGAGTGGCTTATTCTGCTGAGCTGCTAGCTTTAGGGTTGTCCGGAATCAAATGCATTCCGACAGCATAAATAATAAAACTGTCATACGTCTTGGAGTAGCGCAGGATTGAGAACACGTCCTTCCAAACTCCCAATGATATGACTCCAAGACTCGCCCGTTGGGACCACCAGTTCCCGTGCTGATCGGAATCTCATGCATTCCGACACCCCAAACGCTAGAAATCCTATTATTATTAAAATGTATTTAAAATTTGTAATAATCTAAGTTTTAGGCTTAAAACGCCGTAATAATAAATAAATAATAATAAATAATAATAATAATGCGTTTGTAACACTTCAAAGGAGTGCGGGTTCAAATCCCACTCTCGGGAGAAAAGGCTTTGAAGAGATTTACAAAGTATAATCGAAACAGCTGTCGCCTTGTACGTCCGGATGTCACATTGTGTAAAATTTTTCCAAATAGTTAAATTTTTGTACATTATTTGGTTAGATTTATATGAAATAAAAAGGGGAAATAAAGAAAAATTTGAGAAAACTAAAATTTATTTTAATGCAAAAAATGAGTTATATAAAAATAAAATAAATTAAAAATTAATAGTAACATAAAGTAAAATAAAATAAAATTCAATTTATACATACATACGCAGGTGGTGTGTTTGCCTTGAGTTTCTTGAGTTAAAATTTAATTAATTTAATTTAATAGATTTTAAATAGACGAAGTATCCGTTTACTATCGAAAAATTTTAGATCAAAATCGAAAACTTATCGATACGTTATCATTATGTTACCGAAGTGTTGCCGGTTTCTTGTCGAAGTTTTATTAAATAGTTATCGACTTTTATCAAAAGAGTTATCATAACATAGGGAAAATAACAAACCGATAATAACACAATAACTTGTCGGTATTGCTTATTTCCGACAACAACCCGACGAAGCTGTTCTCAAAAAATTCGGAACAATTTGCTTCCTGGAAGGTTGTGGTTTTACTTCAAATACTGGGCGAGCTTTAGTTAGTCCTTTCAGCGGAGTGGGCCACCCTCTATCTCTGCTTCCATAGGCGGGTTCCGATAATAACACTTTCTTAGATGGACCATCATCTTATATTCGCTGTGTTTCAATTCGCTGATATCTGTGTAAAAGTCGTCAAGCGCTTCACTAAATATTCTTGGATATTTTCCGTCGGCAACGCGTAGAGTATCCGCCTCATAGTCTATGCTTCCGCACCATATAGCAGGATGGGTACGATAAGTGCCTTTTAGAGCATGATTTTCATTTGCCGAGAGAGGACTTTTCAATTGTCTACCTAGTCCAAAATAGAAATGTCTTTAGCATACGCCAGTAATTGTATGTTTTTATAAAATATATTCCGTTTCAGTTCTAGAAGTTGGATTATTTTCTCCAGCATCAAATTAAAGTAATCCCACAGTAGGAGGTCGCCTGTCTGAAACGCCAATTAGTTTTGTTATATTTTCTATAGTATTAAAATCTTGGTCATAGGATAAGAAGAAAACCTCTGAAAAAGAGTTTTTACCCCTGATCCCAGATCTTGACTGTATATTTGATGCTTCACTAGGTGTGACTCGTAAAATTAGAATTTTCAAGGTCACACGGTGCAATATATCGCTTACAAAATTTTGCATTACCTGACTATAAAAACTTCAGTTTCTTCCAAAGTTCCTCCCATTGATCCAGAGAATATTTAACGCTTTGGCGATTTTTCGGACTTTTCCCGCCACTTCCAATCTACCCGCTTTTTTGCTGATGTATCTTCGGCCAATGTAATATTTTCCCCCATATATCATATTGTGGCGAATTTTCACATCACTAATTAATTGCACAACTTCAAAAACATTAAAGCAAGCTACATAAACGTGTTAATCATCACTTACACATACATACAAGGCAACGAAGAGATAACTCACACGCAGATGTAGTCATCAGCCAAAGTATTACTCACATATACACACGCATATGGCTATGCGAGAGACTATAAACTACAAATATACATGTACATATATGGCTGGTAACCATGAAGAATGAAGTTCGCGAAGTTACTAGACCTTAGGAGATATGGGTGAACGATGCAACAGAGAGTATAAAAGCAGCGAAAGCTGAGTAGTCTGTAATCAGTTTGATTTAAACACGCTATCAGTTGCGATGTATAATTGTACCACTCCCATTTTGCATTACTGAATATTGGAGTTATTTATTCGACAATTTAGCGATTCGAACGTAAAATAAGCAGAGTTTCCCTAAATTCGTTACAATATAAACGTTTTGATAAGCTAAAAAAAAGTACCAAATTAATGGTTATCTTTTTTCTATTGCAAAATTATTACAAAGTTTTGCCAATTTCATTTGACTATTTTCTTTTGAATTATGATTCGTTTCCACTCCGCTTTAGTTTTTCAGAGTTCTTTGAACTCGTGCCAATTTCATAAGTAGAGATTTAATGTAATTGCAATATTTTGTCAAAGCTTTTCGCCTCATGTTTTCGTGAGAATGAGTGCGTGCCAAAACGTTTCACTTGGCTGACGTTATGATGATTAAACTCTTGCACAAGTTTTGTTAATTCTATTAAAGCAGAGCTATTTAAGCGAACAACTATTTTATAGTTTCAATCATGTATATCTGACAAACATAAGAAGATATTTCCCCAACCTTGAATAAATGTATTGTAACGAATTTAGAGAAATTCCTCTTATTTGAAACCTTCTGATAACGTTCGAATCTCTAAACTGTTGAATAAATAACTCCAATATTCAGTAATGCAAAATGGTCTTTTTAGACTACTTTGAGAGTACTTCACAATAACACTTAAATTCACAACCAATAGCGTGCTTAAATCAAAACTGATTCGTCGTACCTCAGCTTGCGTTGCTTTTATACTCTCTGTTTCCTCTTTCACCCATTTCTCCTAAGGTCTAGTAATTTCGCGAACTTCATGCTTGGTTACCAGCCATATACATGTATATTTGTAGTTTGTAGTCATATGCGTATGTATGTGGGTACTACTTCGGCTGATGGTGAGTATCTCTCCGTTGCCTTGTATGTATGTGTGTACACGATGATTGATTTGTTTACGTACATACGAGTGGCTGCTTAGTATCGGCTTAGTGATGCTAGTATCGCTTAGTGATGGTAATATTCTTCGCAGTATGATACCTATGTATGTTTGGATATAAACTCCATATAAAACCACCATGGAAATTTATTTTCTACCAACAACTGTTACAAAAACCTACCTAAATGGCTTTTATCCTTTTTCGCTGATTATATGTAGTTACATAAGGCTTTCCTATTTAAAATAGAACATGTACGGACGGACTGTCTTCGGCTGTGCCTAAGACTTTATACCTTTCATGAATGAAGGTGAGCAATAATCGTATCCCGGTCATAATATCCGAATAATCGGCTGTATAACATATTGTGACGAATATTACTATCACTACCCTGCAATAAATCATGCGATTAATCCCTAAAGAGAGTGATCCCCGATTGATCTCTTTTGTCCACAGTTGGGTTTAATTGATCCCCTTTAGTCTCTTTTGGGTACAGTTGGGATTAGTCAGTTTGAAATCTATGTAGCCCTTTTTAAGATATATTGAAAACAAAACAGCAACGAAATGCTTAAAATATAAAAATTACAGGTGATGGAATCGAATTAAGTAAGAAAAATTATTGCGCCCTATACCAAACATAAATTACTAGTTCTTACCGACTACGCCGAAGTAAGGGATACATTTTCGGAGAATGTTTTTTATCCTTTTTGAAAAGTGGGCGAACAACTTACTTCAAACAGAATTGGTGGCTTGACAAACTCTTCGATTGTGTTTCTGCCATGAAAGTTTCTCAGCAAAAAAGTCATCTGCCTAAGCAGATGCGTTCGGAGTCGGCTAAAAACGTTTTAGGATGACCAGTGGGAACAATTAAAAACAGCACACCACATATTGGAAGAGAAGCGGATATTTACCGAGAAAAAACACTATTATTATTATTTTAGTAGAATATACAGGATCATACTCAACAGTAAACTTGGCTGCTTACGGGTTAACATATAAATTGCATGTTCTTTTAAATTTGTACATAATTGTAGGGCTGGACTAATTTTTCCTTTGAGGAAAATCAAGTATTTTTGTTTTATTAAAGATCCTTTAACTAAAAAAAATAAACACCACCCTCTACTACTGCTAACTTAACGTACTTCATATTTATACAAAACATATTTTGATTTTGAGTTTTTTTTAATAACTGTGGAACCTTTTAACCTCAATCATCCCAAATAGTACACAGCAACCAAGGTGCCCAATATCCAATTCGCTTTCTGCACGTTTCTCTGCTTAAATTTTTTCTTCAAGTCGTTTATTCATAGCCCAAAGTGATTCGAATAAATTATTTTGTATTTCACCGTACCTCTTCATAGGCAAGATCAGATTTTCTTCGATTAATTCCGCTTCTTGTGCAAATTTTGTATTATCTTCTGCATGTCGTATTAGCTTTTCAGTACGTTCACCCAGTATACTGCGAATTTATTCAGCACCGAGTATGGATTCAAGTTGTTTGATGCGTTCCAATTGATCAAACTCCATGTAAATCTGGAGCTGTAGCATTCAGGTTTACCCCTTTAGAACGCACTTGCTGAGTTATCTCTAAAAAATTGTGATTGAAATATTTTTCCAGCTCAGGAGCACGTGAAATAATTTTAGTGATTGGTTCTCGGTTGCCAATAACTCCATTTAACATACTATTGACTGCTAGAAATGAGTCAACAATTATTTCTGATGGAGTACCTGCAGATTTATTGATCTCAGCAGTGTCAGTTGCAGTGGCTGTATTGCCATCTTCGCAAAGTGGGCCCAATACGCGATTGAAAGAATCTATTCTTTTTATACTCAGTTGAGCAGAGCTCACAGAGTATATTAACTTTGATTGGATAACGGTTGGTTGTACAGGTATAAAGGAATCGAGATATATATAGACTTCCATATATCAAAATCATCAGTATCGAAAAAAAATTTGATTGAGCCATGTCCGTCCGTCCGTCCGTCTGTCCGTTAACACGATAATTTGAGTAAATTTTGAGGTATCTTGATGAAATTTGGTATGTAGATTCCTGGGCACTTATCTCAGATCGCTATTTAAAATGAACGATATCGGACTATAACCACGCCCACTTTTTCGATATCGAAAATTTCGAAAAACCGAAAAATTGCGATAATTCATTGCCAAAGGCGGTTAAAGCGATGAAACTTGGTAGATGGGTTGACGTTATGACGCAGAATAGAAAATTAGTAATATTTTGGACAATGGGCGTGGCACCGCCCACTTTTACAAGAAGGTAATTTAAAAGTTTTGCAAGCTGTAATTTGGCAGTAGTTGAAGATATCATGATGAAATTTGGCAGGAACGTTACTACTATTACTATATATGTGCTAAATAAAAATTAGCAAAATTGGATGAAGAACACGCCCACTTTTTAAAAAAAATTTTTTTAAAATTCAAATTTTAACAAAAAATTTAATATCTTTACTGTATATAAGTAAATTAAGTCAAAATTCAACTCCAGTAATGATATGATGCAACAAAATACAAAAATAAAAGAAAATTTCAAAATGGGCGTGGCTCCGCCCATTTTCATTTAGTATGTCTAGAATACTTTTAATGCCATAAGTCGAACAAAAACTTACCAATCCTTCTCAAATTTGGTAGGGGCATAGATTCTATGACGGTAACTGTTCTCTGTGAAATCGGTGGAAGCCACGCCCAGTTTTTATACACAGTCCACCGTCTGTCCTTCCGCTCGGCCGTTAACACAATAACTTGAGCAACAACCGATATATCTTTACTAAACTTAGCCCACGTACTTATCTGAACTCACTTTATCTTGGTATAAAAAATGACCGAAATCCGACCATAACCACGCCCACTTTATCGATATCGAAAATTACGAAAAATGAAAAAAATGCCATAATTCTATACCAAATACGAAAAAAGGGATGAAACATGGTAACTGGATTGGCTTATTGACGCAAAATATAACTTTGGAAAAAATTTGTAAAATGGGTGTGACACCTACCATATTAAGTAGAAGAAAATGAAAAAGTTCTACAAGGCGAAATCAACAGCCCTTGGAATCTTGGCAGGAATACTGTTAGTGGTATTGCATATATAAATAAATTAGCAGTACTCGACAGATGATTTTCTGGATCACCTGGTCCACATTTTGGTCGATATCGCGAGAACGCCTTCACATATACATCTAAGGGCCACTCGCTTTTAAAACCCTCATTAATACCTTTAATTTGATATCCATATCGTACAAACACATTCTAGAGTCACCCCTGGCCCACCTAATGGCGATATCTCGAAAAGGCGTCCACCTATAGACCTAATGCCCATTCCCTCTTAAAATGCTCAGTAACACCTTTCATTTGATTCCCATATCGTACAAACTCATTCTAGAGACACCCCTGGTCCACCTTTATGGCGATATCTCGAAACGGCGTCCACCTATGGAACTAAGGATCACTCCTTTTCAAAATACTCATTAACAGCTTTCATTTGATACCCATATCGTACAAACACATTCTAGAGTCACCCCTGGTCCACCTTAATGGCGATATCTCGAAAAGGCGTCCACCGATAGACCTAAGGCCCACTCCCTCTTAAAATGTCAGTAACACCTTTCATTTGATACCCATATCGTACAAACAAATTCTAGAGTCAGCCCTGGTCCACCTTTATGGCGATATCCCTAAATGGCGTCCATACATAGAACTATGGCTTACTCTCTCTTAAAATACTCTTTAATACCTTCCATTTGATACACATGTCATACAACCACATTCCAGGGTTACCCTAGGTTCATTTTCCTACATGGTGATTTTCCTTATTTTGTCTCCATAGCTCTCAACTGAGTATGTAATTTTCGGTTACACCCGAACTTAGCCTTCCTTACTTGTTTTCAATTATATTCAGAACTTCCATTTTTCAAGTTCTGTGTTGGTGAAGTAAACGAAGAGTACCTATATATCCTATATAATTTATCCTAAAGTGCTTACTTTTTAGGAACTCATACTTGCCTTTTCCTTAGACTGAAGTATTTTAAAAGATATTTTTATAAAATTTATATTTCCGAAGTTATTTTTGTATGTTAAATAGTATATAATTCTGTGTAGAAAATTAGTATATGAGAAAACTAAAACAAAGGCAGGTAATTCTATACGACAGTATGACACTGCTAATTGACATAAGTACTAATAATCCGAAACCGGAAAAGAAAAATTTTAAGTCGTTCAATAGATATTAACGAAAAACCGAAAAATGATCCACGGGTCCCTCCGAAACCGGGGGTGGGATCCACAGTATTTTTGCGCAGAACTCTTTGCATTGGCGGCCTTCGGCCGCGCTTATAAAAAATTACCCTGGGTGGGTCCAACACCGGTTTGGAGACCAAAACTATATCCGCGCAAAACACTTATATTCACAATTTTTTTTTGTGGGTACCCCAACATTACAACAACCACATGAAAATCGCCAACTTCAACTGCAAATATCTCCGGACAGAGATAAAAGTTTTCTTTTCCGGGTTCGGATTATTAATACTGATATCAATACGCGTCTTTGACACCTCTCTCGATATTTGGACGCGTAAGTGGACACTGCTAATGTCATGCTGTCGAATAGAATTACCCAAAGGCACTTTTTCGGTAATAAAAATTATAAAAGACTGAATTTTTAAACTTGCTTATTTCAATATAAACCGGAAATGAAAATAAAACAAAATTTAATTATTGTTTTATTTTTAAACGGATTACATCGGTGAGTATCATTTTACTACCATTGGGGTAAAAATGGGACTGGTCCGTATTTGAGTCCTTATTGGCCGAAAAGGGACTACTCTCTTATGTTCCCATATGGGTACAAAGGGGATTGGTCCCATCGATCCCTTTCGGGTATAAATGGGTACAATTAGTCTCTTCATAGGACATGCTCAAACAAAAGGGAACAGTTGAACTCATACAAAGAGATCAAAACTGGCATTGGTCGCATACTCCCTTGCGACTCTTCCCGGACTCATCCTAGACTAATCGCATTTTTTGCAGGGTAGTAATAAACTCCCAACACAAAAACATTGAAGCGAGCCACACTGTGTACATATGTAAACACATCAATCATCATTTACAGCCATATGTACGAGGTACGAAGAGATATTACGCGCACACACTTGTACAGTGGTACATATTCGTTTAAACGCACTCTTAATTTTAACTTTATCACTTTGGCTTTGTTTTGTTTATGCATTCATAACAGGCATGCTTAACGAACGAAACGATATCATTTCGTTACGATAATCAACGTTAGTAAACGAAACGAAGTCATTTCGTTTCGTTTATTAACGTTAAGAACGCCAAATTAACGTTAATTTGACGATCTTAACGTTAATAAACGAAACGAAGTGACTTCGTTTCGTTTATTAACGTTGATTATCGTAACGAAATCATATCGTTTCGTTCGTTAAGCATGCCTGATTCATAACAACAAATTCTAGCCCATATTCTTTATTTTTATCTAACGGAAATTTGACTGGCCCAAAAAACCTGTTTTCATTGTTGTTGTTGTACTCTTATCATCACATATTCAAAAAAAAACTACTACGAACAGGTGCATATTCGTTTAAACGCAGCAATTTAATTTTTAAATATTTATTCATTTATTAAATTTTTACAAATTAATTGGTCCTCCATTTTTATTAATGGCTTCATATATTCGATTGGGTATCGACTTGGGTCAATTTTGCAGGAGCATACTGCTTAAATCCTCCCAAGCTTCTTTAATATTCAATTTCAACTCTTATGGAGTCCTGTAGAGGTGTCCTTGAACCTTTTGGCCGTAAATTTTGCTCTACAAAGTTCTTCTACCGGCTTCGAATCGGGACTGCATGCAGGCCACTTCATAAGTGGAATGTTGTGTTCTGCAAGCCATTTCAAAGACCCCTTAGAAACATGAATGGCAGCGTTATCCTGTTGAAAAATGCTCTTTTCATCCACTTTGTCATCTGAAAATCAAACGAGAGCATCGTCCAAGAACTTACAAACTTTCGAGCTCATTTTAGGGGGTGCGAGGCATTTTTTGCTTTTCCTCTTGATGAAAATGACTCCCACACCATTGAGCGTAACAATGACGTTTGTTAATAAAACACTTGTTAATAAACACTTCGGCGGTGACAGCGTTATGGTATGGGCGGCATTTTCATCGAGATGAAAAGCAAAAAATTCCTCGCACATCCCTAAAATGAGCTCGAAAGTTTATAAGGAGTTCTTGGACGATGCTCTCGTTTGATTTTCAGATGACAAAATGGATGAAGAGAGCATTTTTCAACAGGATAATGCTGCCATTCATGTTTCTAAGGGTTTTTGAAATGGTTTGCAGAACACAACATTCCACTTATGAAGTGGCCTGCATGCAGTCCCGATTCGAAGCCGGTAGAAGAACTTTGTAGAGCAAAATTTACGGCCAAAAGGTTCAAGGACACCTCTACAGGACTCCATAAGAGTTGAAATGAATATTAAAGAACCTTGGGAGGATTTAACCAGTATGCTCCTGCAAAATAGACCCAAGTCGATACCCAATCGAATATATGAAGCCATTAATAAAAATTGAGGACCAATTAATTTGTAAAAATTTAATAAATGAATAAATATTTAAAAATAAAGTTGCTGCGTTTAAACGAATATGCACCTGTTCGTAGTAATATTCTTGAATATGTGATGATAACAGTACAACAACAACAGCAACGAAATCAGGTTTTTTGGGACAGTCAAATTTCCGTTAGATTAACAAAGAATATGGGGTACAATTTGTTGTTATGAATGCATAAACAAAAGAAAGCCAAAGTGGTAAATTTAAAATTAAGAGTGCGTTTAAAAGAATATGTATCACTGTAGTCATCAGCCGAAGAGTTGCTACACATACACACACATATGATTATGAGAAACGCACAAACTACAAATTTACATGTATATAGCTAAGTAGGAGATAGGTACAGAAGTTATAGGAGGCGAAACGTCTAGACTGTAGTAGAAATATGCGAATGAAGCAGCAGAGGGTATAAAAGAGCACAAGCAGATTAGTCAGTAAATAGTTTGATTTAAGCACGCTATCAGTTGCGAAGTAAGTTTAATTGCGAATTACTTTTAAAGTAGTCTAATGAAGACCATTTTGTAATACAGAATATTCGAGTGTTTTATTCAACAGTCTAGCGATATGAACGTAAGCAGAAGGTTGCAAATAGGCAGAATTTCACTAAATTCGTTACAGTATGTAATATTAAGAGAACAGATGCATATACTTTAGCGATATTTTCGATAGGTATCAAATGAATAATAGATCGTTTCTTGTTGTCAACATGAGATTGCTATGGCAATGGATTTCTCATCTGAAAAGTAGGTTTTATGGCATACATACTATATATACGACCGATTTCTACTATTTCTTCAGAGAACTTTGTATGCCATATATGTAACCATGTTTTGAAATTTGAAGCTTCTAGCTGTTACAATGTGGCAGAACTTACGAAAAACTTCTTATCTGAACAATCGTTGTATGGGGTATATACAATTATGGGGTATATACTACATATACTACCGATTCTTTCAGAAGCCAATACGTGCTATATACGAAAGCTTCTGATGAAGCTTATATCTTGGAATTGATAAAAATATGACAGCAAACTTATTTTCCGAAAAATCGGTTTGTATAGTTGGCCTATCCCGCTGGTTCTGACAAATGTCTAATCGGACACCTTAATATACATACACCCGCTCACCAAATTTTATCAACTATCTCAAAAATTGATGGACTAGTTTGCGGTCAAACAGAGGAATGGGCACGGCGTAATCAAACTAGGTTGTGAACCTGATCATTGTGGTGTACTATTTGAGATTCGTGACAAACTTAATATACCTTGACAGCTTTTCATGGCAAAAATACACTCGGAGTTTTGCCAAATCACTGCCGATGGGCAAGCTCGCTTAGAAAACATTTCTTCTAATTGAAAAAAACCGGTTTTCTAAATTTTTATGTTACTTTGTCCGGGAGTTGAACGCGAGACAACGGCGTGCGCCAATAAAAAGTCCAAACAAATAGCTGTAGGTTCAAAATAAAAATTCATCAATACTCCGTGTTCATTAAGGCATTTCCCGCCTCGTTTGATCCATATATATAAGGAACTGCTAAAAAATCGTTTATCTTCTTTTTATTTTCCCAGCTATGTGTGAAGTTTCAAGTATGTAGCTCAATTGATTTTAATTATTGATCGCAGGATTCCTACTCTTCTGTATAAGTTTACTTGATACACCGATCTGTCCTCTTCCTGGAGGAAGCTTATGTTATATTTATTTTACTCTTATCGGTTTATGAAATACGTTTGATATTTCAAGTCTCCAGCTTATCGGGAAGTTACTTAAAAGTCGATCGCAAGATTCCAAGCTATGAATTATCTAATTATTTCGACGCATGCGCCATCTAGTGGACCCTTTCACCACTTTTGTTGCATTGTCTCGGTGTCCTGATCTAAGTGTTTGTTTAAATTTTAAATTATCGATCGCAAGTGTCCACATGCTCCGTATGGATTTCCCCAAGATCTCTAAATTTCTCGATCTATGTCCTATTTGGGAAAAATTTTGCATCCTAAGTTTCTGATTTTAATATGACTGTGTTCAAAGTTTCTTCATATCCCCAGCACACCGGGAGGTTACTTAAAACTCGGACGAGCCTTTTAAATATCACGACCCCTGCGTCATCTACCGACAGATTTTTCCTTTATGTTGCATTTGAATCGTTTACCACCTGGTACGCCCTCTTCCTCTGCTTTCATAGGCGGGTGGCGATGAAAAAACTTTCTTAATCAGAACATCATCTTTCATACGCATAGCTTCGCCTAACCAGTGTAGCAGATGCGTTTTAATTATGGTGTTGATGTCTGCGTAAAGTTCGTTGAGTTCATCATTGAATCTTCTTTGGTAGTCGCCGTCGGCAACGCGTAAATCTTTTGATGAACTTTTCTCTCGAACACTCCCAGAGCCGCTTCATCTGATGTTGTCATGGTACATGCTCTACATCATATAGCAGGACGGGTACGATAGGTGACTTGTAGAGCATGATCTTCGTTGCCGATAAAATACTTTACTTTTCAGCATTTATTGGCAATTATGACTGAGCTGGTGGTGTTGCTCAACGTCATTTTGCATAGACGTATAAGTTTTTCAGGGAAACCAAATTCAGACATGATAGCATATAGGCAGCTCCTTTTCGTGCTGTCGAAGGCGGCGAAGAGGTGGTGTGTGTCGATTCGTTTTTCGCTGGTTTTTTCTAAGATTGGCGCATTGTGAAAATCTGGTCGATGGTACATTTACCAGTTCTGTAGCCGCGCTGATTACGTCTAATCACCCGATTCATGATGGGCTTCAATCTGTTGCACAATACGCTTAGAGGACCTTATATGTGATATTAAGAAGGGTGCTCCCGCTATAGGTGGCGCAGTTTGCAGGATCCCCCTTCTTGTGGGCTGGGCAAACAACAATTAGATTCAAATCGTAGGGCATGCACTCGTCTGACCATTAGACTGGGTCGATTTATTAACCGATGTCGAGCCATCGGTTTTTCGATAGGATTTGGGCTCAGGAAAAAAGTTCCACTACGCATACCCAAAAAAATTATTTTCGAGCCTGCGAAATTTCATTTTTTTTCGACTTTGTTTTTTTAAGGTTTTTTCGTGACCTACTAAACAAATTTTCACTTGATTGTAAAACTTTCATGTATACCCTGTCCGACCCAAAAATGTCCGCTAAAAACGTTGGCGATAACAGTTTTTTGAAAATTGGGTCTGACAGGGTATACATATGAAAATTTTTTTAGTAGGTCATGAAAAAAACCTTAAAAATCAAAGTCGAAAAAAAGTAAAAAAAAATAAATTTCGCAGGCTCGAAAATTATTATTTTTTTGGGTATGCGTAGTGGAACTTTTCTTCCTGAGCCCAAATCCTATCGAAAAATTGATGGCGCGATATCGGTTAACTTTCGTCCATACAAATCGACCCACCCTACTGACCATATTTTACAAAGAAGCTGATGCCTTCGCCTTACAAACCTCATATAAAGTGAGTGAAAACAAGTAAGGAAGGCTAAGTTCGGGTGTAACCGAACATTACATACTCAGCTGAGAGCTTTGGAGACAAAATAAGGGAAAATCACCATTTAGCAAAATGAACCAAGGGTAACCCTGGAATGTGTTTGTATGACATGTGTATCAAATGAAAGGTGTTAATGATTATTTAAAACGTAGTGGGCCTTAGTTCTATAGGTGGACGCCTTTTCGAGATATCGCAATAAGGGTGAACCAGGGGTGACTCTAGAATGTGTTTGTACGATATGGGTATGAAATTAAAAGTATTAATGAGGGTTTTAAAAGGGAGTAGCCCTTAGTTGTATATGTGAAGGCGTTTTCGAGATATCGACCAAAATGTGACCAGGGTGACCCAGAACATCTTCTGTCGGGTACCGCTAATTTATTTATATATGTCATACCACGAACAGTATTCCTGCCAAGATTCCAAGGGATTTGATCGAAAAAGTGGGCGTGGTCATAGTCGGATTTCGGCCATATTTTATACAAGATAAAGTCATTTCGGTTTAGTACGTGAACTAAGTTTAGTAAAGATATATCGATTTTTGCTCAAGTTATCGTGTTAACGGCCGAGCGGAAGGACAGCCGGTCGACTGTGTATAAAAACTGGTCGTGGCTTCAACCGATTTCGCCCATTTTCACAGAAAACAGTTATCGTTATAGAATCTATGTCCCTACCAAATTTCACAAGGATTGGTATTTTGTTCGACTTATGGCATTAAAGTATTCTAGACGAATTAAATGAAAAAGGGCGGAGTTACGCCCATTTTGAAATTTTCTTTTATCTATGTATGTTGTTGCACCATATCATTACTGGAGTCGAATGTTGACATAATTTACTTTTATACTGTAAAGATATTAAATTTTTTGTTAAAATTTGACTTTAAAAAAATTTTTTTTTAAAGTGGGCGTGTTCGTCATCCCATTTCACTAATTTTTATTTAGCACACATATAGTAATAGGAGTAACGCACCTACCAAATTTCATCATGATATCTTCAACGACTGCCAAATTACAGCTTGCAAAACTTTTAAATTACCTTCTTTTCAAACTGGACGGTGCCACGCCCATTGTCCAAATTTTTCTAATTTTCTATTTGGCGTCATAAGGTCAACGCACCTACCAAGTTTCATCGCTTTATCCGTATGTGGTAATGAATTATCGCACTTTTTCGGTTTATCGATATTTTCGATATCGAAAAAGTGGGCGTGGTTGTAGTCCGATTTCGTTCATTTTAAACAGCGTTTAGAGATGAGCGCCCAGGAATCTACATACCAAACTTCATCAAGATACCTCAAAAGTTACTCAAGTTATCGTGTTTACAGACGGACGGACGGACATGGCTAAATGAATTTCTTTTTTCGCCGAGATCATTTTGATATATAGAAGTCTGTATCTATCTCGATTAGTTTATGCCGCTACGGATTACCGTTATGCGAACAAAGTTAATATACTCTGTGAGCTCTGCTCAGCTGAGTATAAAAATAGCAAAAGAAGGCATTTTTAAAATGAATTTTTTCAGGCGACTTTTCTATTCATTTTCTAAATTGAAATTAAAGTAAATACCACTTAGTCGAACTTAAGTACATTTGTGAAAGTTATTTTTTGCACCACTTTCATATCAAACTGGTTATATTCGCCTTTGGTTTCAAATGACAAATTCTACAGAGTTCTATGAACTTCAAAGGGCGTTTACACCGCAGTGTATTAACTTGAGCTGTATTCTTTTGCAATCTAGTTGAAAAATAAAAAGGCGTATGTATTGAGTACCAGTGAACTTCGGGTGTTTCATAGAAAAACAAGTAAGGAAGGCTAAGTTCGGGTGTAACTGAACATTCCATACTCTGACGGGCGGACGACGGACATGGCTAAATGAATTTCTTTTTTCGCCCAGATCATTTGGATGTATAGAAGTCTATATCTATCTCGATTAGTTTATGCCGTTACGCCAACAAAATTAATATACTCTGTGAGCTCAACTGAGCATAAAAATCACGTAGCCGACGCTTTGGATCGCAGACTTTTATTTAACTCGCTGCATGATATTTAACGAGGGCAGTCATTCAGCATTTGCTTCAGGTTGCTGTCATACTTAGTTTGTCTTACTGGCTTAACTTTTCCCGGGAAATTCGCGGACAAGTGTGGGCGGTGGGGGGAGGGCAGTATGCTATCCTGAATTGGCACATAGATGCTTAGCAGAAGTCACATACGCAATCAAAAAAGGTAAGGCAGCGTGCCATCAAGCAAGACTGACTTACAGGTCACGATGGACGTCAAAAACGCTTTTGGCTCAGCCAGGTGGACGACATACTAGAGCGCCAGTGGGTTAGGAGGCTTAGAATATACCGAGGAAGGTATGCATGTTGTTCAACTGGTTGCCAGCGCGATTTATAGCTGCTCCAATAATTGTATCAACCTCACCAGCAGTGGCGAATCCCTGTGTCTTTAGCAGGCGAGGCCCTGGCGACTTCAAGTTCCTCATGTATGGGTGGCCTAGAAGGTTCCATGTGGTCATACTAAATCGTTCCCGAGATGGTCGGGATAGTAGCTTAATGGTGATTGTGACCGGTACGTAACGGATTTATATCCGGCAAAGAACCATCAAAATCGCTACAACAAAAACAACATCTAGAAACAACAGAACGCCCTCAGAAAATCAGGTAAAAAAAGATTCGACAATTCTATATATCTACATGTACGTGGATGCGGTCAAAACAATATAAAGCTGCGGCTTGGCACGGCCTAAACTTAACCAGGTTATCCGCAATGTGAATAAATGGATGGACGATGATGGTGTTCACCTGGCTACGGAAATCATCATATTCCCGAAGAGGCAGATCATAATATGACGGTAGTGGACCAGCAAATAGAAATACTTCTTACCAATCTGAGTAATTAATGGTACACAAGGCCGGTCCAAAGTCATGACAAGAAAGCTCCTTGCATTAGCCTCGGATTTTATAACCTTACACGGTGCAGAAATTTGAGCGAAGGCAATGAAACGTCAGTAGTACCGAACCGCCCTCACGCAGAGAGGCGTGTGAGTTATCGCGGCGTACCGAACGGTCTCCACAGCAGCTGTCTTCGTCGTAACGGGAATCATATTCTCATATCTTCTCGCATAGGAAAGAAAAACAATATACGACCGCGGATCCGACGCTGGCAACAACAGTGGAGCAGCAGTAACAAAGAAAGTGGATCGGGGAGCTTATTCCCGAGCGTACGACATATTTCTGACCCAATTCTTATTCACACACGGTTACTTCCATTAATATCTCCACAGAGTGTGGAAGATTGAAAATCTGAAAGCGCATTTCGCCCAACAGGGAATGAGGCTAGAAGAGATACTTGGCGACCTATCCCCGCGAAGTGTTAACGATAACATGACTTGTCGAATTGAGAGATGGGATACGGTCAGTTGAGATGTCAAGCATATACTACGGAGAAGATGGTTGCCTATCCCAGTACCCATGGAGCTCACGTACCATGTACCAGCAAAACATTGAAAAGACATTGGCAACTCATCCACGGTTGGCCCTTTCATGTTTCATGTTTTCCGCATCGGTACTCGCCGATGTCCGACGGATAGTCAAAAGTTCTTATGTGGCGGATAAATCAGACGATGGGCTGGGTGCGACACTCTTGCAATGTCGCAGCAACACGCACATGTAGCAGGCATGCGAGCCTGGAAAAGTCGAAAGCGTACAGAGTGAGAAAAAAGCTCTCGCTATCGCTGACGTTAAGCAAGCAAACTTACATGCTGGACAGCGCTTTGGGAAGAAGTAGTTTGGAACCCCTCGGACAAGTATAAAGAATAGTAATGAAGAAATTTCGTCCTCCAAACCAGGTGATGGGTCAGGACAATATCAAAAACATTGTGGATGTTCTGTTTCAATCTTCATCCAAGCGCCCAGAGAGTTCCGGCACATTACCACATAAAACCAGAGCGCGGGCCATTCCATGTAGAATAGCTTAAAACAGCGTTGCTCAGCATGAAACCACGAAAAGCCCCGATGCCCGGTATAAGGCACGCGGAAGCAATTAGGCTATCTGCAAACACAAACGTGTCAAATGAAGGATCTTCCCCATTAGGTGGAAGACAACACGATTAGTTCTCATTTCGAAAAAGGGATCCCAACGCTCAATCATCTACAGTTGCAAGTGGGTTTTTTGCAGGCATGCTTAACCAACGAACCGATATCATTTCGTTACGATAATTAACGTTAATAATCGAAACAAAGTCATTTCGATTCGTTTATTAACGTTAAGAACGTCAAATTAACGAAATGATTTCGTTTCGTTTTCTGCCATATCAAAACGAAGTCAAATCGTTTATGTTGATTATTAATTTCAAGCTATGCTGGCAAAGTTGATTGATGGCGGAGTCATTAAAGGTGAAAGCATTATCCAAGCTGATTTTAACTTTTCTCATGATTTTGACAGTACGAACATTTCTCAGAGTATTTTGACATTACCACCAACGAATTACACGAACAAATTACATGGAGTTTGTGTGTGTACGTCCGCTCGCTGTTGCCACCTTACGGCTTCACCATGGTTATAGCATTGCCAGCACCATTGTTTAGTATATAGTTTGTCAGCTTAAGTAGAGGTTATGTTGCGAATAGAGTGGAAGGCAGTGGACTAGGCAGTCGAATGTCATATAATGAAGGAATGGTGTTCGGAGATTTTGCAAAGTTAAAAAAAAATGATAAAAGCTTTAATATAAATAAAACTATTGTTTTAATAACAACAAAAACGCCATATATATTCTGTATACATAAATTTGTAAGGATTATCTCACTTTAAAATTTGAATTAAATAATCTAAAGTTTTTTTTTGAAACTGAGTCGAGAACTGTGCGTGTGAATGTGCGAATTTTTACCGATCAGCTGTTAGTTGCGCTACTTGGTAAAATTTACAATGGCCAGCACAATTCAAACATAAAGTATCACGTTTTTGTTAACGTTTTTAACGTTAACGAAAGCTTTTCGTTTCGGTTAAAAACGAGATACAATTTATCTTGATAATTTCTTTATCGATAATATTTCGAAGTGTTTCAACGGAAACGGTGGAATTTTTTTGATAAACGATTAGCTTAACGTTAAGGTGCATCCCTGGTTTTTTGCGAATATAGGACAATATATTGCGTCTAATATAACGCACCTAATTACATGCATATAACTGTATACACTTACATATGCACATTCACTTATTAACACTTTAATTACTCAATCACATACATATATGGATGGACCTTACTAACTTTCCTAGAACAACGGGTGGCAACACAAAATTTGTCTGCCTGCAGGGATAGTCCCCAATCGGTTTGTCACTTTGCGCCAAATACATTTTGCCACTGTTCCAACACCTTGGATGTGGAAGTGATACTTTCACTACATTGACTTTGTCTTGTCTGCGATTGACAATGTGTCGCACCGCCGGACCTATTGTCTATATACGAACAAGTTCATCTCATTACTTAATTGGCCATTGTTGCAGGTCTACATACCCTTAATATGTACATATGTATCATTTCACTTTAATGTACTTTAGTGGTTTTAACAATAAGTGCGTATATACTTGTATTTAGTTGGAAATTATTGGTTGTTAATTACGAAAATGCTTTATTTTCGAAACTTTTCCTTTAAGTTGCAAAGCTCCTTAAACTCCATTAGAAACTGCAAGAGGAAGCCATAACTTTAATTGCATAACGGTGAGTTGTAACGGTGTAACGGAATCCAGATAGATATAGACCTAATTATATAATAAAATAATTAAAAAAATTTTAATTTAAACTGTTTTATTGAAAACAATACTTACATGAAGTAATAATAATACTAAAAGCTAGAAAATAATTAGGTAGGTCCCAGGTACTAGTCATCACACTCCTCATCAATCTAGGGCGTTGATCAGGCAATTAAATAAAAGCGTTGGGCGCGTGAAATTCCTAAAAATGTGCGGCGTACCATAACTTATTAAGGTTCAGTTGGTCTTACTTATGACTATTATTTCTCATTCTATTTAGTTCATTTAGTGAGTCATTATTACAAGGACGCTTTCCTGACAATTTGTTACAATCTAAGTCCTCCATACATAATCCTTCCAAGGACTTTACTCAATTCTGCGCCACGTATGCTTTCGCCTCCTCCAACTCCAAAATATTTTGATGTCACTTCTACCGGACTGTATGTAAAATTTGTTCCAAATATGAGCCAAATCGGACATCATAGGTCGCTTTCTATTCATTTATGTATTATGTGTTCCAAATATGGACCAAATCGGACCACAAATACGATTTTTGTGAATATCTCGATCCGTACGCCACCTAGCGGCGATTTTTTCATAGGTCGCTTTCTATCTTGTATGTATTATGTGTTCCAAATATGAACCAAATCGGGCCACAAATACAATTTTTGTGAATATCTCGTTCCTTGCACCACCTAGCGGCGATTTTTTTTCTTATTATTACATTGCCATCGGGTTCTAAAACTATATTCCAAGTTTCAAGCTTGTAGCTTATCGGGAAGTTACTTCAATTTCAATTACAAACAAGTAAAGGTGTCTAAGTTTAGGGTGTAACCGAACATTACTCATACTCAGCGTGAGCTTCAATTGTACATTTCATTTCAGATAAATTACTTTTCTATATAACACGTGGCACCGCCCGTTTAAAAGAAAAATGTCTCCCCATTTCATCTTACAGTAAAACTTGATAAGTGAAATATTTTCTACTATAAGGAAAATATGTGTCCACATTTTGTTTCGATATGTAAATTTTTCTTCGAGTTATGGCTCCCGAAACATAGAAAATTGCTTAGTTATAAAAGGGGCGTACGACGCCATTTTTTAAATTTTGAAGTTTTTCCTATTTATTGTTATAACTCCACTTGGGAAATGAAATACCACGAATATAAAGTTTTTTTTTACAAAGATATAGCTTATTTTATTCGTCCACGACCGTTTTAAAAATCTTTTATATAAAAGTGGGCGTGATCCTTAACCGATTTCGTTAATTTTTCTTATAGTAAAAGCAACCTCTCTGCCGAATTTGTTACGATAGGTTTAACGATTCTGATTTATGATCAATATCAATCCACACGTCAAATTTCAACATTCTAGGTATATTTTTTACTAAATAATCAGGTTTTTTGTGTTTTCCATG
Organism: Eurosta solidaginis; assembly: GCA_029619165.1. Classification (NCBI taxonomy): domain Eukaryota; kingdom Metazoa; phylum Arthropoda; class Insecta; order Diptera; family Tephritidae; genus Eurosta; species Eurosta solidaginis. The sequence continues at coordinate 88,635 of JARSSU010048832.1, forward strand.
TTATATATGTATATAAAAAGTGGGCGTGGTTATCATCCGATTTCGCTCATTTTCAATACCAATCTATTCTGGGTCCAGATAATCTCGTGTACCAAATTTGGTGAAGATATCTCAATATTTACTCAAGTTATCGTGTTAACGGACAGACGGACGGACGGACATGGCTCAATCATTTTTTTTTCGATACTGATGATTGTGATATATGGAAGTCTATATCTATCTCGATTCCTTTATGTCTATACAATCAACCGTTATCCAATAATAGTTAATATACTCTGTGTTGCAAATCACGCTGAGTATAAAAAAGTGCTGCCTGTCCAACCAGCCTGTCAAGTCAACCTAAGGAGGGGGAAAGGGGGCATATTGCCTCGGGCGCTACTCACAGGGGGGCGCCAAATGGTCCGCAAAGCAGAACTTCCTAGATAATATGTTTTTTTTTATTATAACTGATTTCTGTAAAACAATTCTATACTTAAAAATGCATGCATATATCCGAAATACTTGCTACAGGTTGTGGAATAATTGAAAGCAAATATATTTCTTTCTCACGTTCAACGTTACGATGGTTATGTTGAACTGGCCGGTCAATAAAGACCTCACATAGACTGAATGTGTCCATAGTGTTACCAGAATTTGTTTGACGATCAAACGGAGGAACCCCAATCATGTGCCAGGACATATTTTATAGAATAACTCCGTCCTCTTGGCGAATAATAGGAGTTTTCTGAGACCCGGCTTAACTGCTGCCTCAAGATCTGGCAACTCTGCCGCCCCTAATAGCTGGAGCCTTGACCTGGTGAGCGCAGGACATGAACTAAGGACGTACTGAACCGTTTCTTCCTGCAGCTCACACTTCCTACACTTCCTGTTACTGACGAGACCTAACTTATAAGCATGTGATGCCAGAAGGCAGTGTCCAGTCAGTATGCCCGTCGTGAGCCTTAAGCATTCTCTCTTCAGAGATATGAGCCACTTTGTGAGTCTAATAATGTAGGTTTTGCATATGATCTTAGAAATTTTGGAGCCCCGCGCTTTTGTCCAAGCCTTTCCTGCTTGATGGATCGTATGCAAATCATCTCTCCTTTTGATTTCTCGCAAACGGATTGGGACGTATATCGTCAACTCAGCGAGCGTTGCACCCTCCTTTGCCAACTCATTGGCCTTTTCGTTACCTTCTATCCATTTATGACCGGGAACCCAGTAAAGATGTATGGTCCGGGCTGAGCGAAGTTTTTCTAATGCTTCTTTGCATCCCAGAACACTTCTTAATGAAGTACTGTGTGAGATTATTGCATTAATCGCAGCCTGGCTATCAATATATAAATTGGCGCGACTTCAGCTTAAGCACGCTTCCTGCAGAATGCTTTCTTCACTGCTATAATTTCCGCTTGAAAAACGCTGCAGTACTCTGGCAGCCTGTAGGTCGACAGAGTAAACAGCAGACCTAACCCCTTCCATTAATTTGGAACCATCCGTATGCACGTGTATATCATGTTTTACATATTAATTTGAGGATTATTTTTGGCTAATTTCAGGACTTTTTCGAATAAATTTGTCCCCATTTTGTTGTATTTGGTTTGTTTTCCAAAGCAATCCGCGACTGTTTTGGAATAATTTTTGCACTACCTCTGTTAATTATATGATTCTTTTTTCTTCGATATCATTTGGGGACTTATTTCGGTGTCGTTTGGAGAATGCTTTTCTTATAATTTCGAGACCATCTCCGGATCGTTTTCGGGATAATTACGGTATTATTTTACGATGATTACAAAACTATTTCCTTATGATTTAGAGATTGATCGGGTACATTTTTAAGGGGCATATCGGGATAATTATGGGACTTTTTCGAGAATCATTCGGGATTACTTTCGGGATTATTTTGAGATTATCTCTGATGATCATTTCGGAACTATTTAGGAAAAATGTCGAGATTATAAAAAGGCTATTTCGAATTACTTTCAGAACAATTTTGGGACTATGTTCGGATAATTTCGAGATAGAATTCGGATCTTTTTCGGGATAATTTCGGAGTTATTTTAGATTAATATGGAAGCTGGTTTCAGGTATGTTTCCAAACTGTTTTCGGAGTCCTTTAGGGAATACTTTTGCATCATTTCGTGGACCACTTTCGAATTATTTTTAGAGTCATTGCTGGATTAGTTTATTGGTGATTTCGCACCTTTAATCGGATGATTTGAGGATTGTTATGGGGTAATTTCGAGTTTATTTTATTCGTAATACAGAAACTATATCCGGTATTTGAATTTCTCTTTGAATCAGGGATCCCACAGCTGGGTATATACCCTCGTTTACGCCAAAATTTTGACTCCCTTCCTTGCTTTCAGTTTTGTTTTGGCGGAAAGCATCTTCACTCAGTGAGAACTTTAAGTTAAGAGGGCGTGCGTGGGTGTTACCCACACTTTCCACTCGCAGACATTTTTGTCCATTGTGAGTGCCCTCAGTAAGAACAGGGTGGCGGAAATTCGTTTAGCCCCATTACCCCTTAGTGGTCCTCAACGAACCGCTTGCTTTCCCTGATGAACCCATGACGAAGCGAGACGTCCACCTGCCCAACTTCTGCCAGGTTGTAGAAGAAGCGTGAGCCCAAAAATCTGAGCCTTCTTCTTTGAAGCACCGGGCATCAGCAGAGTAAGTGATAGATCGACTCCTCTTCCTCCTCATCCTGACAGCTTCTGCAGAGGGAGCTTGTTGGTATTCGCCACCGTCGGAGAATTGGTGCGATAGCACCATGACCTGTGATAGCACCCATAAGTACCCTCATCGCAGATGTGTTCAGTTTTGAGAAGGAAGCTGGTGCCTTTCCTATCCAAGCATGGCCATAAGGACCTTGAGACTTCGCAGTCAACCCTATTGGTCCATAGCAAGTCCGTTGCCCTGTTCTCATATTCGTCGATTCTCCCTATGAGATAACTCAGCGGCGGTCAGATGGAGGTGTCCACCTCACTTATGTCTAAGTCGGAACCTTTCCTAGCCATCTCATCCGCGAGTTCATTCCCTTCAATTCCGCTGTGCCCAGGGGCCCAACAAAGGGAGACATTGAGATGACTTATAGAAGCCAGAGAGGCTCTACACCTCCGCACGATGTCCGATTTTATCGTGTTGGACTCTAATGGCCCTAAGGCGGCTTGGCTGTCAACAAAGATTGTTACGTCGGTGTTGGAGACCGCACTATTTTGGAGCAGCTTTGCCGCTCTGTCTATGGCATAGAACTCGGTTTGGAATACACTGCATGCGTCAGGAAGTTTGAATGATTGACTTAGCTGTAGATGTGTTGAGTACATCCCAGCTCCAGGTCCCTTTTCCATTTTCGAGCCGTCGGTGTATATTCTGATGCCCCTCCCGTTGTCTAGGCCTACTTCCCATTCCTCCCTTGAAGGATATCGTATGTTCTGAGCCTGGAAGTCCAAAACCCCTGTGATGTGGTCTGTTTTGGATGTTAGGTCGGTTATTATTCCGTTTAATTGCCCCTTCATCATATCGTCCAGAATCGCCGCGTGTCCGTGATTACCTGTTTTACACATGTTGCATTCTCTTAGTCGTAGAGCTGCTCTTGTGGCTAATCCCTGCACGAAGACTTGTAGAGGTGTCAAGTGAAAGGTTACATTTAGCGCTTCCTGAGGTGCGCTGCTCACGGCGCCTGACATTCCCAGGTATGCCAGCCTTTGTACCTTCCCGATCCTCTGTTGATTACTCTTTTTGTCTAGCGCCTTCCACCAGACTAGAGCTCCATATGTTAGTATCGGTCGAATGACTGTGCTGTACATGCCATGAATGACATGTGGTGCCAGTCCTCAGTTCCGCCGAAAAGCCCTTTTGCAGGCGTAGTATGCTGCTAGAGCTTTCTTTGATCTCATCTCAACGTTCCTTCTCCAGCTTAACTTGGAATCGAGTATAATTCCAAGATATTTCGCTTCGGAAGATGGGTTTAATGTTGTGCCGTTTAGTCTCGGTAAGATAAAGGAGAGTATCTTTGTCTTTGTCGTGAACAGGACAAGTTCGGTTTTTGTTGGGTTTACCCCCAGCCCATTTTGCCCTGCCCATCGCGAAATGTCGCAAAGTGCCGATTCTACGAGTTCGCTGATAGTTGGCAAGAATTTGCCTGTGATCAGAATCACTAAGTCATCGGCGTACGCAACTACCTTTTTTCCTTTTCTGCTACAGATTTCAAGAATTTCGTTGACCACCATTGACGTTGTCCTAAGTTAAATGGTTAAATCACAACTAGTGGTATCAAAGCTGTGCATCAGATTTAATCGGAGTGAGTGGAGAATCGCTACACGAAACAAGCAACTAACTTCATGCAACGAAGGCCATCTATCAACGCTCAAATATTTGCCCCTCATTTAAGTGATGTAACAACTTCCTCATCATGTTTCTGAGTAAGAACAATTTCCTTTTGCGGATTGACTAACTTCCTCAATTACATAATATTTTCATATACACAGTATTGATTCCAAGGAATAAGACAGTAATTTTATGTGCTTCCTTTTAGCACTTCAATAGTCTAACACATTTTATACAACTTGAATTTACAAAGTTAAACCCAAACACATTAACAATATTAACGAATATTTCCTTATTTAACTGACTTCATTTTCTAGAGTGAATATTCACCAAATGTTGGTATCTTGGAGAATCTACAATTAGAGGATGTTGTCAATGCTACAACATTTTCAAGAGCAAATGATTCTGTGAATGTGAGGGGCGGTGATGTGTCTGTCATCAATGCTGATTCGGCTACAACAACAAATATTCAAGCAATGACAAAATCTACATATATCCACTCCGATAGTAATACAACAGATAACTTCAACAGGAGTAGAGCGAAAGGATTACATAGAATCGACGCAACATTCACAAATGGAATCAGAACAAAATGTTGAGATGCCCAGCACCACGTACAAATCACCATGTTGCCTAACGTCTCCTGCGCCACCGATGCAAATGCAATCGCTGACACCAACCCTATCTATCACAACACCCCTTCCAACGGTGGCAACTACAGCAACCAATGGTAAGTTTGATACCAAAAGCAAATTTTAGTTATATACACATGCATACCAGTTTCTGCTTTCTCTTTTGTATTGCGTTTAATCCCACGCGAGGCATTCCTTTGTCTGTGTGGCTTTGGTTTGGCAAGTGCCTTGACTGGTCTGGGGGCTTTCCACAGGAACTCAGAGGCCTTCAGGTTATACAGCTGCTTAGGCATGACGTAGACTTTATGAGAAATACTTAACCTTACTTAAAAGCTTGCATACTTTAAAGGAAAATCGAATCAGACTGCTGTTCGCATCCCAATATTATAACGAATTTAGGAAAATTCCACTTTTTCCAAACCTTCTGCTAACGTTCGAATCGAACTGGTCTTCATTAACATTACTTTGAGAGTAGTACTTCACAATTATACTTCACAACCAATAGCGTGTTTAAATCAAAACTGATTAGTCATGCCTCAGATTGCGCTGATTTTATACTCTCGGTTTCCTCGTTCACCCATTTCTCCTAAGGTCTAGTAATTTCACCAACTTCATGCTTGGTTACCAGCCATATACATGTATATTTGTAGTTTGCAGCCATATGCGTGTGTATGCGTGAGTACTACTTCGGCGGATGATTACATGTGCTTGTGAGTATCTCTTGTTTGCCTTGTATGTATGTATGTAAATGATGATTGATTTGTTTACGTACATGCGAGTGGCTGCTGAGTATCAGCTTACTGATGCTAGTATCACTTAGTGATGCTAATATTCGTCACAATATTTAATATACATACCTTCAGTTCAAGCAGCTCTGCGAATTGAAGTGTTCCAGCACTACACCATTTCCAGTTGTAAATGAGAAAGCGTCAATTTGTAACTTGCAAATAAGAATATGTCAAATGAAAAGTCTAAAGCGTCAGCTGTAAATGAGAATAGTCAGGTGAAAATAGGAAAGCGTCATATATATGCAAATCAGAATAGTCAATTGTAAATGCGAAAGCATCAACTGAAAAGGCGTAATTTTTAATCCAGAAAAGTTATTTGGAAATAAAGCGCTATTTGAAAATGAGAACAGTTGGTGGATAATAACAAAAAGACAATTGAAAATTCGAAAGCGTCAGTTGAAGTTCAAAATTTTTTATCTCCACAACATGCCGCCCGTTTGCCCGTTACAAACATTTTCATTTCCCCAAACATACATGATTTATATCTAAACTTCCACCAAAATTGGATCATTTAATTGCGTTGAAAAGCTGATCTAACAGGGCATGTTTTCATCCTGAAAGAAACCCTCTTTCGGTCGATCGAAGCGACTCTTAACACTGATATTTCGCCAACAAAATTAATGTTTCAGCCTCTATTGAAGTGACACTTTTGCATTTGCAACTGTTTATTCTCGTTTCCATATAACGCTTTACCTTGTCTCTGGTTGTCTCATTTACAATTGAGCATTTCCATATTGAAGTGACTCATACAATGGACTATTATATATGACGCTATCGCATTTCCAAAAGCCTATTCTCAAATTCAAATGATGCTTTCGCATTTTCATTTGAACCCCTCTCATTTACAAATAACTCTTCTCATATCGACCTGAAACTTTTACATTTACAAATGCCTATCCCCTTTTCCATACGACGATTTCTCATTTACAATGACATATTCGTATTGTAACGAATTTAGCGAAATTTCACTTATTCCAAACCTTCTGTTAACGTTCGAATAGCTAAACTGTTGAATAAATAACTCCAATATTCAATAATGCAAAATGGTCTTTATTAGATTACTTTGAGAGTACTTCACAATAACACTTAAATTCGCAACCAATAGCGTGCTTAAATCAAAACTGATTCGTCATGCCTCAGCTTGCGTTGCTTTTATACTCTCGGTTTCCTCGTTCACCTATTTTTCCTAAGGTCTAGTAATTTCGTGAACTTCTTGCTTGGTTACGTGCTATCTACATGTATATTTACTGTTTGTAGCCATATGCGTCTGTATATGTGAGTACCTCTCTATTGCCTTGTATGTTACATGTGTAAATGATGCTTGATTTGTTTACATACATACGAATGGCTGCTTAGTATCGGATTAGGGATGCTAGTATCACTTAATGATGTGAATATTCGTCACAGTATTTTGAAATGATACTTTCTCATTTCCAACTGAAATGTCCCGATAGAAATTCGCTCTGAATACAAATACGAATGCGGTCTTTAACACATACATTTATATGTAGCTAGCAATATTACATACCTTGACTGTGAAGACTATCCCATACGAATCCGTACACAAAAGTATATAACCTACACAAAGTCCTTATTTCCAAGCTACCCCTTAAATAAACCGTTTTTATATATATATATGTACCTACGTAGATATTTCCACACAGTTTATCAAAGACATATTGATATGTATTATCCTTAATTGAGTATCTGTTACTTGGGAATGAGCACAAATTAACTTTTTACATATAATTATTTAACCAGATTTAAGCAGAGAGCATTGGTATGCTCACGCCCACGTACACGCCCATCCACATCCACATTCACATCATCACCACCACCACCCCCATCATCATCATCATCATCATCATCAGCAATTGAGCGAGGATTTGTTATTGTATACACCGGCGGTTGTCTCGGCTAGCACATCCGTTCCCGCGGCAACAGCGTCGGCATTATCATCGGCAAGTGCGACACCAATTGGAAAATATGGTCTTGATAGTTCAACGGATGGTTACCTTAGTACTCGTGTGCATGCAACAGCAACAACTTCATCGGGCAAGTACTTACATAAATGTTTGAATGTACCTAAAATGCATGTTTTTATATTCAGCAGAGCAGAGCTCACAGAGTATATTAATTTTATTCGCATAACGGTTATCCGTAACGGCATAAACTAATCGAGATAGATATAGAATTTTATATATCAGAATGATCTGAGTGAAAACAGAAATTCATTTAGCCATGTCCGTCCGTCCGTAAACACCATAACTTGAGTAAATTTTGAGATGTCTTAATGAAATTTGGTATGTAAGTTCCTGGGCACTCATCTCAGATCGCTATTTAAAATGAACGAAATCGGACTATAACCACACCCACTTTTTCGATATCGAAAATTTCGAAAAACCGAAAAAGTGCGATAATTCATTACCAAAGACGGATAAAGCGATGAAACTTGATAGGTGGGTTGACCTTATGACGCAAAATTGAAAATTAGTAAGATTTTGGACAATGGGCGTGGTACCGCCCACTTTTAAAATAAGGTAATTTAAAAGTTTTGCAATCTGTAACTTGGCAGTCGTTGAAGATATCACGATGAAATTTGGCAGGAACGTTACTCCTATTACTGTATGTGTGCTAAATAAAAATTAGCAAAATCGGATGACGAACACGGCCCACTTAAAAAAAAATTAGTAAAGATGTCTAAGTTTGGATGTAACCGAACATTATATACTCAGCGTGAGCTTCAATTGTACATTTCATTTCAGATGAATTACTTTTCTAGAAAACACGTGGCACCTCCCGTTTAAAAAAAAATGTCTCCGCATTTCCTCTTACAATAAAACTAGATAGGTGAAATATCATTGATTCAAAACTATTTTTGGCTAAGATTTAACTTATTATTCTAGTCTACGACCCTTTTAAACTTGTTTTATATCTAAGTTGCCGTGGTCTTTAACCGATCCCGTCCATTTTTACTAGAAATATTTTTTGCTATAAGGAAAATATGTGTACACAATTTCATTACGATCCGTTAATTTTTCTTCGAGTTATGGCTCCCGAAACAGAAAATTGCTTAGTCATAAAAGGGGCGGTGCCACACCCATTTTTAAAAACTTTAGTGTTTTCCAATTTAGTGTTATAATTCAATTTAAAAGGTAAAATTCTATTGATACAAAGCTCTTTTTCGCTAAGATAAAGCTTATTATTTTCGTCCACGACTCTTTTAAAAATATTTTATATAAAAGTGGGCGTGGTCCTTAAACGATTTCGTTAATTTTTCTTCAAAGCATTCCCTAGAGTAAAGGCAACTTCTCTGCCGAATTTTGTTACAATAGGTTTAACGATTTTTGATTTATGATTAATAATATTTGTAAAATTGATTTTATCATAAGTGGGCGGTGCTACGCCCATTTAAAAACAATTTTTTAAATTTTTATCAAGAGTCTCTATATGGAAGTCGACATCTATCTCGATTCCATTATACCTGTACAACCAACCGTTATCCAATCGAAGTTAATATACTCTGTGTGCAAAGCACGCTGTGTATAAAAAATTTAAAGTAAAATTTTAACAAAAAATTGAATATAAATTGAGTATCTAAGTAAATTATGTCAACATTCAACGCCAGTAATGATATTGTGCAACAAAATACAAAAATAAAAGAAAATTTCAAAATGGGCGTGGCTCCGCTATTTTTCATTTAATTTGTCTAGAATACTTTTAATGCCATAAGTCGAACAAAAATTTACCAATCCTTGTGAAATTTTGTAAGGGCATAGCGCCTATGACGATAACTGTTTTCTGTGAAAATAGGCGAAATTGGTTTGAAGCCACGCCCAGTTTTTATACACAGTCGACCGTCTGTCCTTCCGCTAGGCCGTTAACACGATAACTTGAACAAAAATCGATATATCTTTACTAAATTTAGTTCACGTAGTTATCTGAACTCACTTTATCTAGGTATTAAAAATGGGATAAATCCGAATATGACGACGCCCACTTTTTCGATATCGAAAATTTCGAAAAATTAAAAAAAATACATAATTCTTTACCAAATACGAAAAAGAGATAAAACATGGTAATTGGATTGGTTTAATGACGCAAAATATAACTTGAAAAAAAACTTTGTAAAATGGGTGTGACACCTACCATATTAAGTAGAAGAAAATGAAAAAGTTCTGCAGGGCGATATCACAAGCCCTTGGAATTTGGACAGGAATACTGTTCGTGGTATTACATATATAAATAAATTAGCGGTACCCAACAGATAATGTTCTGGTCACCCTGGTCCACATTTTGGTCGATATCTCGAAAACGCTTTCACATATAAAATTAAGGGTCACTCCCCTTTAAAACCCTCATTAATACCTTTAGTTTGATACCCATGTCGTACAAACACATTCTAGAGTCACCCTTGGTCGATATCCCGAAAAGGCGTCCACATATAGAACTATGGCCCACTCCCTTCTAAAATACTCTTTAATACCTTCCATTTGATATCCATGTCATACAAACACATTCCAGGGTTACCCTAGGTTCATTTTCCTACATGGTCATTTTCCCTTATTTTGTCTCTAAAGCTCTCAGCTGAGTATGTCATGTTCGGTTACACCCGAACTTAGCCTTCCTTACTTGTTTTAATATCAACAGTTTTTTAGAAACTACGATTTTCACAGATTTTGATCTTCTCGTGTCACAATGTTAGTGAAAAAATCCTCCTTAACGACTGAAACGATTTTAATGAAATTTTGTATGCTTATTAGGTAGGTCCGATAATAGGTTTTAAACTGTATTTTGTGCAGGTGTCTGGCTAGGGTCGTTAGATCAAAATGTGGTCCCGGTTAAGTTTGGAATAGGTTTGTATAGAATGGGTATCAAATGAGAGCTGCTGATGAGGACTTTAGGGCATTATTCTGTATTGCGAAGGAAATCTGAGACGAACAACTCGTCTCTTGATGATTTCGTCTAGCAATCATATTCCCTATCATTTGCGTTCGGCTCTTACTTTTTTACGTGATGTCAAATAGGAAGGCGTAAGAAAATGATGGGCGCAGTTACATATTAATTCTGGAACTTTCGCACGCTCTTTTCTGTTTAAATCTTCGTGCAATGTTTTCGGATAAACCCATTTTTTGTGCTTACTTATTAATTCGGAATATTTGGAAAGCGTTCTTTTCATACTACCCCACGAAGTAGTTTAAGAAGAGAAACATTAAAACTTGGCAAAAAATAAGATATTTGATGTTTGAAAAAAATTACAAAGTTTACAAACGACTATGGTTACTAGGACATGTTTCTCAATTTCACTTCTTCATAAGCTAGCTTCTCGGGAGCTGAGTATTTACCTCGAAATCTCCAACATTCATACTTTATACTAATGTAAGGACAGGTGCCTTTATCCACTCAGCCACATGAATTCCACGCTGCTCGCTTTGCCTTCTTGTCGCTATTCCTTTATACACCATTTACTTACTTACATAATTGCCGCTTAGCCGTTTAAACGGTTACGACCGTCCAACAAGGCGTGCCAGTCGCTTGTTTCCCCTGCCAATCGGCGTCAATTGGTCACACCAATGGATTTTAAATCGTTTTCAATCTGGTCCTTCCAGCGGAGTGGGGGCCATGCTGGACCGCTGCTTCCGTAGGCGGGTTCCGATAGAAACACTTTCTTGGCCGGAGCGTCATCTTTCATTCGCATAACATGGTCTAGCCCGCGCATCCGTTGTGTTTTAATTCGCTGGACTATTTTGATGTCTGCGTAGAGCTCGTACAGCTCATCGTAAAATCTTTTTCGGTACTCGCCATCGCCAATGCGTAGAGGTCCATAAATCTTTCGAAGAACTTTTCTCTCGAACACTCCCAGAGCCGCTTCATCTCATGTTGTCATGGTCCATGCTTCTGCACCATATCGCAGGACAGGTACGATAACTGACTTGTAGAGTATGATTTTTGTTTTCAGAGAGAGGACTTTACTTTTCAATTGCCTACCTAGCCCAAAGTAGCATTTATTGGCAAGAGTGATTCTTCTGAGGTGATGTTGTTGTTAGTGTTGATGCTGGTTCCAAAAAATCTTTTACTATTTCGAAATTATGGCTGCCAACAATAGCGTGGTTTCCAAGGCGCATATGCGCTGACTCTTTAATGAAAGCAGGTACTTCGTTTTGTCCTCATTCACCATCAAAGCCATCTTTCACCCTGTCTTAAATCTCTTTTAGTTTCGAACGGCTCGGAGAGGTCCTTCCAATTCTGACTGAGCTGCTGGTGTTGCTCAACCTCATTTTGCATAGCCGTATAAGTTTTGCGAGTAAACCAAATTCAGACATTGCGGCATATAGGCAGCTCCTCAGCTGTCGAAGGCGGCTTTAATATCTACGAAGTGGTGATGTGTGCCGATTCTTCTTTCCTGGTTTTTTTTTCAAGATTTGGCGCATTGTGAAAATCTGATCGATGGTAGATTTACCAAGTCTGAAGCCGCACTGATAAGGTCCAATCAGCCGATTCATTGTGGGCTTTACTTGACAGGACCTTATATGCGATATTAAGACGGCTGATTCCGCGATAGTGGGCGCAGTTTGCAGTATCCCCTTTCTTGTGCCCTGGGCAAAGAACATTTAGATTCCAATCGTCGGACGTGCAGTCGTCCGACCATAATTTGCGAAGAAGCTGATGCATGCGCCTTACCAATTCTTCGCCACCGTATTTGAATAGCTCGACGCCCGCAACCTTGTTGTTTTTCAAGCTGGTCATTGATATTCTGAATTCGTCATAATCGGGTGGAGGGTCATTTAATGCATCATCATCGATTGCGGGATCGGGTTCGTCATCCCTGTGCGGTAAATCGCTGTCTCCATTTAGGAGAGCAGAGAAGTGTTCCCTCCATAATCTAAGTATTCTCTGGACATATGTTTTAATCACGCTTATATTAGCTTCACTTGTATGTATGCTTGTTTGTAACTCTCTAGGCAAGGCGCGCAAAGAAGATTTAGACCAATCTAACGGCAATTATTGAAGACTCGCAGGCAGTGGTGAAATAATTCGCTACAAATCGAGTTGTGCTTAATAGCGGAGACATGAACCTCTGTGCTACGGTGCTATCAACATCAAATTTCTAAGTGGATTGTAGATACTAAAACGGCACCATATTTGCGTGTTTTTTAAACTATATTTATATTATTTAATCCTAATTGTCCTAGTAACCATCGCCATTTGTAAACTTTGAAATTTTTCTATAATATCAATAACAAAATCATGTCTCGCTAATTAAATTAACTGAAATCGAATAAAATTAGATTCACTCAAATAAAATTTAATTAAATAGAAAAAATAAATTAAATTATAAAAATTAAATTAAATAGATTAAAATAAAATGAAATGAAGGTAAATAAATTGAGAGGGGAAAGAAAGGAAATGAAAGGAAAACAGAGCGTGGTAATGGAAAGGGAAGAGAAGGAGAGGAAATGATAAGTAGGAAAGTAAAGGCACAGGAAAAAGAAAAAAGGAAGAGTAGTTGAATTAAAACCACTAGGCGAACTCTAATATTTATATTTAGTATAGCTTTAATTCTACTAAATCCCTATCATTACTGATTTCAAACTACACCGAAAGAAATGAAGCTAGTAAAATGCACAAATCAGGTTTGTTGATCTCCAGTTAACAAAATTCTGTAAAAGTGACAGATTCTCAATCCACCTATGTGATTTTTCTGTTAAAAGAGAAATATCTGTAATATCAACAGCCTCTGGTATATTTTAACAGTTTTCAGGGTGATATTAATAATTGTTAGTTAATTCACCAGAGCTATGCGCCCACCGCTCTGATAGCGTCCTACGCCTACCACACCGAAAATTCTGGGATCAAGGCCTGGAAAAAGCAACATCCAAAATCTTTAGAAACAAGTTTTTTATTTGCATTTTTTTAACAGAGTTATGACTTAGGTTAGGTGATAGCTGCCGGGTAGGGGACAGCATGAAGGCCCATTGTGGCTTACATTTCATGAACTTTTTTCTTGTTGACTTGAAAATTTGTGAAAAGTTGATTCAACAACTATTTGCGATGAAAAAAAAATTTTACAGAAAAATCGGTTGAATTGGCCCGTTTTTCGGTTTATTTTTCCCATTCAGAGTATACATTAGACTGGGTCGATTTATTAACCGATATCGCGCCATTGATTTTTCGATAGGATTTGGGCTCAGGAAAAAAGTTCCACTACGCAAACACAAAAAACTAATTTTCGAGCCTGCGTAATTTCATTTTTTTACTTTTTTCGACTTTGATTTTTAAGGTTTTTTTCATGACCTACTAATAAAATTTTCATATGTATACCTCGTCCGACCCAAAAATGTCCGCTAAAAACGTTGGCCATAACAGTTTTTTGATTTTTATATAAATGTTATCGCCAACGTGTTTTAGCGGACATTTTTGAGTCGGATGGGTATACACGAAAATTTTACAATCAAACGAAAGTTTTTTAGTAGGTCATGAAAAAAACCTTAAAAATGAAAATCGAAAAAAAATCAAAAAAATTTAATTTCGCAGGCTCGAAAATTATTTTTTTGGGTATGCGTAGTGGAATTTTTTGTCCTGAGCCCAAATCCTATCGAAAAATCTATGGCGCGATATCGGTTAAATGTGAATGTATATTTACATTCATACTTAGGCTCAGTTTTTAAGTACAAGTTTAAACTACATTTAAAGTTAACTACATAGATTTCAACTAAGATTAGCAGTACACTTTTATGTTATCGGCCAAAGTTGCCTATCAACTATAACTGAAGTTTAAACTCGCACTGAAAAACCGGTAATTATTGTGGGTATATATTTAAGGTTTGTTTTTAGCCTTTCTTTGTTTGTTTACTAAACGAATATTTATTTATCCACCCTCGAACATTTTCATGGCACTTTGCTAACAAAAGCTTCCAGCTATTTGACTTTCATTGATGCCTTTAAAATTATATTAAATTCTGTGCAAATATAGTACATACCTACATACATCCATACTTATCGTCTTGTTGAGACATGTTTTTGTATTGTAATAGAAAATATGATTAGGTCAAATTAGCCAAATCTAATGTACAAATAGGGAAGTTGAAATTTTCCCTGCTTGCAATTTTCAGATAATTTTACCGTCTATTGCCAAGAAGCAACTAATTCGATACATTTGGTAGCTATTAAGGCTATCAAAAAAAAACACTTTAACGAAATTGTTTCCTCCTAGGAAATATTTAGGTGATGTTGTTGTTGTTGTATTAACGACAAAGACGCTCCCCGAAGGCTTTGGGGAGTGTATCGATGTTGATTTTCCTTTGCCGGATATAGATCCGGTACGCTCCGGTAACAGAGCACCGTGAAGGTACAAGTCTTACCATCTCGGGAACGATGTGTATGATACATTCGTATTTGTAACAGGATTCCGCTCGCGTAGGAGAGTTTGACAATTGGGTTGCGGAAGCTATAAAGCTTTGTATTGCGCTTATCAACCCCTTGAATCCCATATTTAGGCGATAATTATGTGTAACGTTTTGAATTTCCCTTTATTAAAATAATTTTGCAGAACTCTTTCAATGAAATGGTTTTCATTTCTTGATCTTCAATAAAAACTTTATTGTAGTGAGTGATCGAAACAGAGATTTTTTCCAAATATGAAAAAAGTTGAGCAAAACCCAAATTGTTCCCTAATCTGTTCATTCGCAAGAACATACTTTTGCAATTTTATTTATGTGGCATGAATACATTCGCATTTTTGGATTACTTGACTTCCCAACGACGCCTTCTGTTACTGACGAAGGTATCTCTCTTTGCCTCAAAAATGGCTCTTAGGTTTCTTTCCACTTTCTGCCGAAAGACATTAGTTATTTACTTGTTACAAATATACTATCTTCCTTCACCCTTTCGTCTTACCGCTTCAGTAAATTCTATTCCTATCATTCCTATCTTATCTAAATGTCGTTTCGCTTTGGGGGAACAGTTCTTCCCGAAAGTTGATTGGAGTTCGGAAAAACGGCGTTATCTTTGGATATCATTTCTTCAAAAATGTTCGAGACTAAGAACTTACTACAGAACCCCTTGCAAATGCAATGTGAGCGAAAAAGAAATTTTTTATTCGAGTTTTAAAAACTTCCCGATAACTCTTAGATCTGACTCTTTTAACTAAGCTTTGGGCTACATTAGGTTATAGTAATTAGGAAAAAAGAATTTTCTATATTGGACAGGGATCGAGATATTTAGAAAGTCCATTCCATTAACACATGTGGCATCTTGCGATGCTATTTCAGTAACCTTCCATAGAGCTAGATTCTTGAAACTAAGAACATAACTCAGAACTTCATTAAAAATTAAAAAAAGTCGTCCGAGCTTGTTTTTTTTTGCTTTCGAGTTTTAAAGAACTTTCCAATAACCCAGAGACCTGAAACTTTGAATGAAACTTCGGGCTTTATAAGGTTGTAATATAAATATAAAAAGAGGATAACATTTTTTTAAGTGTTTATAAAAAACAACAACAACAAAAACATAAAGGTAAAAAAGTGCAGTAAATAAGCTTTCGAAATAATCTTTACCTTAGTTCGGTAATATGCGCTCCATCTTTATATTTTTGTCCTGATACAATTTTTTTATACCCGCTGTACTTGTTACAGGTATAAAGGAATCGAGATAGATATAGACTTCCATATATCAAAATCATCAGTATCGAAAAAAAATTCGATTGAGCCATGTCCGTCCGTCTGTCCGCTAACACGATAACTTGAGTAAATATTGAGATACCTACACCAAATTTGGTACACAAGCTTATATGGACCCAGAATAGATTGGTATTGAAAATGAAGAAATCGCATGATAACCACGCCCACTTTTTATATATAACATTTTGGAAAACACAAAAAACCTGATTATTTAGTAAATAATACACCTAGAATGTTGAAATTTGCCATGTGGACTGATATTGAGACTGTTGATAAAAATTTGAAAAAAAAATTTTAAATGGGCGTGGCACCGCCCACTTGTGATAAAATCAATTTTACAAATATTATTAATCATAAATCAAAAATCGTACCTATCGTAACAAAATTTGGCAGAGAGGTAGCCTTTACTATAAGGAATGCTTTGAAGAAAAATTAACGAAATCGGTAAGGACCACGCCCACTTTTATATAAAAGATTTTTAAAATGGTCGTGGACGCATAAAATAAGCTACATCTTTGCAAAAAAGAGCTTTATTTCAATTCACAAGAGGATTTATAACAATAAATAGGAAAATTTCAAATTTAAAAAAATTGGGTGTGGCTTTTTGAAAACAATAAGAAGAAAATGTACATATCGTAACAAAATTGCGTACATATATTTTCCTTATAGCATGAAATATTTCTAGAAAAAATGGACGAGATCGGTTAAAGACCACGCCCGACTTTTATATAAAAGATTTTTAAAAGGCTCGTAGACGAAAATAATAAGTTATATCTTAGCGAAAAAGAGCTTTGTATCAATAGAATTTTAATTTCTAAATTGAATTATAACAATAAATAGGGAAAAATGCAAATTTAAAAAATGGGCGTGGCACCGCCCCTTTTTGTCTAAGCAATTTTCAATCTTTCAGGAGCCATAACTCGAAGCACGAAATATTTCTAGTAAAAATGGATAAGATTGGTTAAGGACCACGCCCACTTTTATATAAGTGACTTTAAAAAGGGTCGTAGGCAAAAATAATAAGTTAAATCTTAGCGAAAAATAGTTTTGTACCAATCGTATTTTTATTGTTCTGTTATATCTTTATTTTAAATAAAACAGTAGGGAAATCCCCATATCTGAAAGGAAAACTGCATTATTACCCACTCAAAGTCATTGGTGTTAGCCTTTGTATCCTCCTTGCTTCTTTTAAACGAAAATTAGTTCAGAATAGAATCGCATGTATATGGGGTATTCTATCCCATTTCGACCAATTTTGAACCCGACCCCTTTAGAATTAGCTGAAAGTTTTTCTTCTTTTTCTAGCTTACGAAAGACGTTTTTCAGAATTTTTTCAAATTTTTTCATCCAACTCAAAAAAAGTTATGAATTTAAAAAAAAACCGTGTTTTTTTCAAAATGTTATAAATTTTTCAAAATATGACCGTTTGGGATCTTTTTTTTTAATTTGTTTTTAAATGTACTTTTCGGAAAAAGATACAAAAAAATTTTTAAAGTTTTTTTTTGTAATTTTTCAGTTTTTCGAGATTTTTCGAATTTCGCCATTTTTTTTTCTCATAAAAAACTTCAATCAATTCTGCAATCATCCCCACTAATCCCGGAGTGGGCCGATAATTTTTTTTTATTTAATTGAAAAAAAAACTAAAAATTTTTTTGTATTTTTTCCGAAAAGTACATTTAAAAACAAATTTAAAAAAAAAGATCCCAAACGGTCAATTTTTGAAAAAGTTATAGCATTTTGAAAACAAAAACGGTGTCCAACTCAAAATAAGTTATGAATTTAAAAAAAAATGGTGTTTTTTTTCAAAATGCTATAACTTTTTCAAAAATTGACCGTTTGGGATCTTTTTTTTTAAATTTGTTTTTGAATGTACTTTTCGGAAAAAATACAAAAAAATTTTAAAGTTTTTTTTTCAATTAAATAAAAAAAAATTATCGGCCCACTCCGGGATTAGTGGGGATGATTGCAGAATTGATTGAAGTTTTTTATGAGAAAAAAAAATGGCGAAATTCGAAAAATCTCGAAAAACTGAAAAATTACAAAAAAAAACTTTAAAAATTTTTTTGTATTTTTTCCGAAAAGTACATTTAAAAACAAATTTAAAAAAAAAGATCCCAAACGGTCAATTTTTGAAAAAGTTATAGCATTTTGAAAAAAACACCGTTTTTTTTTAAATTCATAACTTTTTTTGAGTTGGATGAAAAAATTTGAAAAAATTCTGAAAAACGTCTTTCGTAAGCTAGAAAAAGAAGAAAAACTTTCAGCCAATTCTAAAGGGGTCGGGTTCAAAATTGGTCGAAATGGGATGGAATACCCCATATGTATTATTGCGCAGCCTTGTAACACTATTAAGCACACAAAACAAACAACAACAGCATTTCAAGTGTACAGCTTCGGTTTCACTCGAACTTAGACTTCCTTACTTGTTACAAGTGGTTATGTTAAAAGTTGAATATCAAAGTTCACCAAGATTATGTCTTTTTTTATAGAAACAATTTTTCATTTGTTTCGGTCCATTTATATAAAGGAAATACTTAAAACTTGCTTATCTTCTTTTTTATTTTTTGAGGTAGGTTCTTTTTGTTTTTTTCCAAGAACTTTTCTGTTTGTCAATAGATTTATTTCAAAGATATTTGTTAACAAATATTTCTCACTTCTCGAATAATAAAGAATGGCCACGACAAGGCTTGTACATTTGCTTCAGAAGCCAATACCACTTTTGCCACAGTTCCTATATGCATCTATTGTACGAAACCCCATTGATCTTTTGAGGTCAAATTTCGAACATATACCCTAAGGGTTCCTGCCACTTTCATATTGTATAAACTTGAAATATATTTATAAGCGTGTACTTATGTAAATATATTGTCAACAAATAAATAGCGGGCCTCCTGTGGTGTGTTAATTTCTTCCAATATTATTGCAAAAAAACTCTTTTTTATTGCTGAATATAGTAATACAAATATTTATGTTTCCCATCACAAATGCAATACAACGTTGTCACACCATACACACACTTTGAATCACTAAACGCAAATTTACAGGGGACTTTGGCCTATTTGTACCGCTTTGGCAAGGCCATGGTAGAATGCCTTCGCTTTTAAGCAACTAAAGAGTTTATGTAAAGGTTAAGTTAGGTTAAAGTGGCTGCCCCCCAGAAATGTGAGGGACACACTTAGGCCAGCTGGTCCATTGTGATACCACTGTGTGGGCTATAGCCCTTCCTCCTTTAGATGATAAGCAGTCGATGAAACAGTTATTCAGATATTTCCATACGTATACTGGCCAGAGCAGGGCAATCTACAGAGGAAGTGTTCGACGCTTTCTCTCTCCTCTTCATTCCTGCAGCTCCGACAAACATCGTTGGTTGGAATTCCCATGCGTTCGCCATGTATTCGCATCAGTCAGTAGTGGCCTGATAGTATCCCGATCAGCGGACCTAAGGAGAGACGGTTAAGGTAATGAGGAACCTAGTTCGATTCCCACTTAAGCGAGGCCAGGTTTGTTTGGACACCTCGCATGTGGGTTTCAGCGTCCATCTGGAATTTGCCTTATTTATGAAAAATGATGTGAGCTAGTATTTGTTTAGTTAGTTCTTACTCCAAACTGGAAAAAGAAGAAAACCAACAGTAGCGCGGCAGCCATAATTTCGAAATAGTAAAAGACTTCGTTTATTTGGGAACCAGTATTAACACTAGCAACAACATCAGCTCTGAAATCCAGCGAAGAATCACTCTTGCCAATAAATCCTACTTTGGACTAGGTAGGCAATTGAAAAGTAAAGTTCTCTCTCGGCAAGCGAAAATCATACTCTACAAGTCACTTATCGTACCCGTCCTGCTATGTATATGGTGCAGAAGCATGGACCATGACAACATCAGATGAAACGGCTCTGGGAGTGTTCGAGAGAAAAGTTCTTCGAAAGATTTATGGACCTCTACGCGTTGGCGAGTACGCAGACATCAATATAATCCAGCGAATTAAAACGCATCGGCTGCGCTGGATAGGCCATGTCATCCAAATAATAGATGACGATCCGGCTAAGAAAGTGTATCTATCGGAACCAACCTATGGAAGCAGAGGTAGATGGCGGCCCCCACTCCGTTGGGAGGAGCAGGTGGAAAACGATTTAAACTCCCTTGGTGTGACCAATTGGCGCCGGTTGGCAGAGATAAGGAGCGACTGGCGCGCCTTGTTGGACGGTCAGAACCGTTTAAACGGTTAAGCGCCAATTAAGTAAGTAAGAGGGTGAGCAATGTCCTTCAGCTGGCTTAGCTCTATCTGTTCAGTAGCCTTCCTCCCTAGTTAATCGGCAGCACAGTTCCCGGGTACGCCGCTGTGACCTGGGACCCATACAACAGCTGCCTCGCACCGCGATGCAATTTCGTTTAGAGTTTAAGTAAATGCGACTTAAGAAGAAAGACGGAAAGCGGAATGCAGTGTTTGCGTTAATACCTTGGGTGCAGCTCCTGAAGCTGATGCTCACACAACACCGGGACGTGAAATCACAATATTATAAACTCATCTTGGAGAAAATGTCAATTAATTGAGACAAAGGTAGCGTCATCTCCTATGCAAAATTTGCTCGGGTGCCTTCAGATTGGAATTTAAGTGTGCTCTGCCCAATCCAGTTAGCGCGAAATCAGCCTGCCTAATATGACATATAACGTATAATATACATACTGTGCGAAAAACTGAAGACTGAAGCCAACAAACTGATCGCCCTTATCAGTGCGGCTTCAGACCTGATAAATTTACCATCGACCAGATCTTCACGATGCATCAAAGCCTGGGGATGACTCACGATAACAGAAACGACACACACCATATTTTTATCGACTTCAAAACTGCCTTTGATTGCGCGTAGAGAAGTTGTTTGTATGCAGATATGTATGTATGAGTTTAAGTTCCTTGCAAAATTGAAAAGGCTCTGCCAAATTACGTTGAGCAGTTCCACCAGCTCAGACAAGGTGGCTCCCCTTCATGCGATTTCTTTATCCCTATATTTTAGAATAAAATGCCGGCAGTAGAACTAAACCGTGATGGCGCAATCTATTATAAGACCGTAAAATTATGTATGCTGATATTATTGGCCTTAACAAACGCGCAGTGAGTTTCGCCTTCTCTGGATTAGATAAAGAGGCAAAAAAGTGGCTCTTGCGGTAATTGAGGACTAGCCGCAGTGAATCGGTGCATTTGTGCCTTCCTACCCATGTCACTGTTGACGGATATATGTAAATTTCAGAATGTGGAACCAGCATAAACAGCGAAAACAATGTCTAGTTAGAAATCAAACTCTTGCCAAGAAGTGCTACTTCGGACTATGTAGGCAATTGAAAAGTCAAGACCTCTCTCGGCGAACAAAAATCGTACGTTGTCGAAATAAGGTGAGATGGCTCTTGGAGTGCTCGAGAGAAAAACTCTACGAAAAATGTATGGCCCTATTCGTGATGCCGACGGCGAGTATCGAAGAAGGAATAATGATGAGCTGTATACGCTTTAGTCAGATATGAAGATAGTGAAGTGAATAAAAGCCCAAAAGCTTAACTGGCTAAGTCATGTTATGCGAATGGACGAGACTTCGTCCAAGACAGCAGTGGGGGAGACCACCACTGAGTTGGGAGAGGGAATTGGAGTAGGACTTGACCTCACTTGGTGCTCTCAATTGACGTCAGTTTTCGCGAAAAAGGGATAGCTCGCGTGACTTCTTACGAAACGGTGCAAAGCGGTTAGGGTGTTAAGCGCCAATTAATAATGATAGTGAGATGTTAAAAGAGCAATTTTGTTGGTAACTACCTCCTCCGCTCCTTTCAAAAAATGTTCCGGTAATTTGTAGACTATAAATTTGTAGAAAATCCGTATAATACAAAATATGTGCTAATCACTACTATCCAAAAAGTTATGTATAGACTTAAAAAGTGGGCGTGATTATCGCCCATACCAATGTGAGATGATGGCAAATGAACCCACATAAATAATTTCATTAATTATCTCAAAATTTACTAAAATTAAGTATATGAACGGACATGGCCTTATCAATTCCTTTTTTCAGCTTAAAATTTTTGATATATTTTGGCTGGTTGGTAACAAATCACGCCAGCTTCCCTGTTTCGCGATAACTGGCGCCAATTGGGAGCGACAAGGGAGTTCAGGTCTTCCTCTACCAGCCTCTCCCAACTCAGTGGAGGTCTCATCCTACCTCTGCTTCCAAACCGCGGTGTCGACTGAAATACTTTCTTACTTTGTTCATTCGCATAACATGCACTAGCAAGCGAAGTCATGCATGTCGTGCGTAAAATTCAAAATTCATATTTGTTCATTGAGAGAGGACTTAACTTTTCAATTGCCTACTCAGTCCAAAGTAACACTTGTGGCAAGAGTTATTCCCTGTCTGATTTCTAAGCTGACATTGTTTTTGCTGTTAATGCTGGTTCCCAAATAGACGAAATCCTTCACAGTCTCGAATTTATATCCGTCAACAGTGCCGTGGGAATTCAGGATTTTGTGCAAATGGTCTAGCATCATTGTATTTGCAAATTGGTGTAGTAGTTTTACACAAAACGCCAACAATTATAAGGCTATGCATTTGATACGTCATGTCAAATACGCAACATCCCCCTGTAAGAGCACACTGGGTTAAATACCAGGGATAACAATGACTATATATATGAGTTTTTTAATGAAACTTACAATGCTATTAGATCAAAATCGTTCTTTTTATCTGGTTTAGTGTATTCTTTTTAATATTAGTGCATTTTCTTTTAGTTGCATGTTAATTTAAACAAATTTTCTTCTAATGCATTGTTGAATCTGACTTTGGTGTCTTCCCAGAAAGTGACGCCGCTTCATGGTTAGGTTAAGTTAGAGTGGCCACCGGTGCGAGCACCAGTGCACTTAGGCCCAAAAGGTCCCATTGTGTTACCATGTGGATCTCTCCCCTACTCAAACCAACAGGTCATTCAGCTCAGAAAATGTCAGGAATTTCTTAGGTTCCAACTTAGCCAAATCACAAAGATCGTCGAAGAAGGGATTTCCCAGAGATTCCTTCTGTTTCTATCTCCTCTTCGTCTTTGCAGCCCCTGCAGTAAACATTATGAGGAGCACCCAGCCGTTGTGCATGCTTCCCGATTGCTATGTGGCTGGTTATAAGTCCAACCACCAGAGATATGTCCCCCCCCCTCTTCTAAGAAGAAGGAGACTTCTTGTACGTCTCGCATCCCATTCAGGCCAGACAAGCTTAGTGTGGTAGCAGGATATGAGATTGCTCCATCTCACACCCGCTTCCCTAAGGAAAATTCCTTTCAAAGTGAGCTTACAGGTAGCGAGCGGCATGCTCATACCTTCCAGGACGACGAAAGCGGAGCGGATGTTCCCCCTCTAACAAGTTCGTCAGCCATCTAATTGCCCGTTATTTCCGAGTGTCCAGGCACCCATACCAGACTGAGGGAAGTTTGCTGAGCGATCTCGTTAAGAGATTTGCGGCAATCCTCCACTGTCATGGACTTACATGTAACCAATCCAAGCGCTTTTAGTGCAGCAAATTTTATTAAAGCCATGAACAGAATTCCTCAAGTGATCAACGGCATCATTTACAGCAGCCACCTCCGCCTGGAAGACGCTGCAATTATCGGGCAGGCTAAAGGATAGATTCCACCCTAGTTGAGGTGCAAAGACCCCGCTGCCCACCTTTTTATCCAGTTTGGAGCCGTCAGTATAAATCTGCAGCCTATCGCTCAGGTCCGGCGGCTCCTTCGACCAATAATCCCTATCCGGGATAACAACCTCGTACTTCATATCGAAAAATGCAGTCGGAGCGCAATAGTCCGACGAAGGCGAATCCATATTCTTAAGGATGGCTGCATGGCCAACCACATTATCTCTCCATCCGGATAACTCCCGCAGCCATAGAGCAGAAAAGGCCGCACATTGCTTGGCCATAAAATCTATTGACAACACATTGAAAAGAGTATCCAGCCCCTCCGCAGGGCTAATGCGTAGAGCGCCCGCCACGTAGACTAGAGCACTTCTTTGTACCTTCTGGTATACTCGTAGGTTCGATTTTGTATCTAAGCTCGTCCACCAGAACAAAGCCCCGTATAGAAGGATTGGTCTAACCACAGCAGTTTAGAGCCACAAGGTAATATCCGGCGATAGTCCCCATCTTCGTGCAACAGCTCCCCTACAGCTGTACAGTGCCACCGTTGCTTTCCTCACACGCTCCTCAGCGTTTTCCCTCCAGGATAGTTTGCTATCCAAAATTACTCCTAGGTATTTGGCAGAGTCCCTAAGCATCAGGGTCGTACCCGCTAGCACCGGCAGCTGCAACACAGGAATCTTATATTTCCTAGTGAACAAAACGAACTCAGTTTTGGCTGAATTCACCGATAGACCTTTAGTCCTGGTCCAGTCATCCATCAGTCTCAGCTTCATAAGGAAATGTCAAAATTACTTGGCTGATACTATTTTTCACACAAGAAATATTTATATATGCAATTTTTTGAAGGTTTCCTTATGATGTTGATAACGCACTATACCTTGTAAGCTATGCTCAGCTGAGTATAAAAATTCCAACATACAGACATACATACAAATGTGCTTGATGTATTAATCTTCTTTCATTGCTTAATCTTTAATGTCTATTACAGCAAACGCTAAAGGAGTACATCACGACAGAAGTTCTTCAACTTCAGCTTTTTTTGACATTCCCGCTGTGACACATCCTTATTGCTACAGGTATGTAATAAAGTAAAGAAAGACAATAATGGTTTAAGTAAAAATGTCTCCGAAATAAGATTTTACTTTTATACTTAAATGACCTGACAAACTTGCATACATATTACGCGACATATTTGTTAATATTTTTGTTAAAGGCAAAAGCCAATTGATTTTGAGTTTAACTAAAATCGTTAACAGAGTTAGTATAAAAGCTCGTCGGCAAATAAAAAGGCGGGCACGCACACTTACACCTGAATCTATCTGCTTCGATTAAGTAACACAGCAGTCTATCGAAATGATTCGCTACAGCGCGGTGAGAGGATTACGTATGCGTTTAGTAAGAGCCGATTAGAATCTAAAGACCCTAGGGTTTAACCGTAACACTTCCCGAAACATACGGCAAGTGTTTTGCGGTTAAAAAATGTAGCGATAGCAAATATTGCGGCCCCATACCTGTGAAGTTGGCATACACAATATCGCAAAACAAAAAAACCAAAACTGTTCTGAGTAGGTTTGAAATAGTTCAGGAGTTCCTGAAAATGAGAAAAAAGTTCTAGCTTTTTAAATAGAAAAAAACGTTTTTAAATTTTGTGCATGCCAACTTCACGCAGCGCACAAAGTGTCGAAAATGGATTAAAAACTGTTCTGAGTAGGGAAAAGGAGAAAAAAGCTCTGCAGAATTTTTCCAAATATTCAGATTTTTCAAAAATTTTAAAAACTCGAACATTTGGAAAAAAGTAAAAATAAAAGTTGTTCTGAGTAGGTTTTTAAAAGGTCTGGAGTTCCTGAAAAGGAGAAAAAATATTCTGCAAAATTACGCCCAATATTCACATTTTTCTAAAGTCGACAATTTAAAAAATTACGATCCTTTTAAACTTGTTTTATATCTAAGTTGCCGTGGTCTTTAACCGATCCCGTCCATTTTTACTAGAAATGTTTTCTGCTATAAGGAAAATATGTATACACAATTTCATTACGATATGTTAGTTTTTCTTCGAGTTATGGCTCCCGAAACATAGAAAATTGCTTAGTCATAAAAAGGGCGGTGCCACGCCCATTTTTAAAAATTTGAAGGTTTTCCTATTTATTGTTATAAATCCACTTGGGAAATTAAATACCATTGATATAAAGCTTTTTTTTGCAAAGATATAGCTTATTTTATTCGTCCACAACCCTTTTAAAAATCTTTTATATAAAAATCGGCGTGGTCCTTCACGAATTTCGTTAATTTTTCATCAAAGCATTCCTTATAGTAAAGGCAATCTCTCTGCCGAATTTTGTTACGATAGGTTTAACGATTTTTGATTTATGATTAATAATATTTGTAAAATTGATTTTATCACAAGTGGGCGGTACCACGCCCATTTTTTTAAATTTTTATCAAGAATCTCAATATCAGTCCACACGTCAAATTTCAACATTCTAGGTGTATTATTTACTAAATAATCAGTTTTTTTTTGTTTTCCAAAATGTTATATATATAAAAAGTGGGCGTGGTTATCATCCGATTTCTTTCATTTTCAATACCAATCTATTCTGGGTCCAGATAAGCTCGTGTCCAAATTTGGTGAAGATATCTCAATATTTACTCAAGTTATCTGTTAATGGGACGGACATGGCTCAATAAAATTTTTTTTCGATACTGATGATTTTGATATCTATCTCGATTCCTTTATACCTGTACAACCAACCGTTATCCAATCAAAGTTAATATACTCTGTGTGCAAAACACGCTGAGTAGAAAAATTAGTGTTCTGAGTAGCTTGTTTTCACCAGAACTTTTTAAAAGCTACTCAGAACACCAATGATTTTGAACATTTTTTTTTAATTTTACTTTAAGAAAAATGTGAATATTGGGCGCAATTTTGGAGAACTTTTTTTCTCCTTTTCAGGAACTCCAAAATTTTTTTAAAAGCTACTAAGAACACCAATTTTTTTTTGGATTTTGGAATTTTTTAAAATTGTCGACTTTAGAAAAATGGAACTCCAGAACTTTTAAAAACCTACTCAGAACAACTTGTTTTTACTTTTTTTTCTAAATTTTCGAATTTTTCAAAAATTTCAAATTTTTGAAAAATGTGAATATTTGGCGAAATTCTACAGAACTTTATTTCTCCTTTTCAGGAACTCCAGAACTATTTGAAACCTACTCAGAACAGTTTTTGTTTTTTTGTTTTGCGATATTGTGTATGCCAACTTCACAGGCATTGCGGCCCCCTCACATCTATGTCAGCTTCACCGCAAACTGGCGAAAAGATGGTGCGCCTTGGATGCTTTTTCACGGGTCTTCTATAAATATTGACGGATGGCTAAGATATGGCTTAGAATAAAGTGGGGTAGCTGTAACTTTGGGGCACCATTGACTTTGCTTCTTTTACAACCTTAATATTTATGTTGCGAATAGTAAATTATTCAGGTTCACTTACCATAATGAAGGGTTTGGTTAAAATATGCGCATTTCCCCGTTTTATTGTTTTTTTTATGTAATTTTGGGGACCTGATATGTAGGAAAATTCTTAAGGCAACATAGATAGTAGTTATTTGAATGGTCCAGGTAAAACTAACTTCCATAAAATCAAAAATTTCGTAAATTTTTAAGGATTTAAGTCTATAAAAACTTTAAAGTTAAAAAAAATAACAAGGCTATTTCCTCAGGCTAGCAAACGTTCTAAAGGTGGACAATATTCCATGTTTTCTACACCAAATATTCGACACTCAGAGAACGACCCCTTACATCTGACAATGAGTATCTTTTGCTGGGGTATATTTTACATTTTTGAGAGAGGAGCATTTGACTCGTATAAAATAATGCTTTTTAAGATTAAATAGAAAATTCGGAAGTGAGGTTATCTCGCGGCAAACAGAAATCGAGCTGTAATATATACCTCCATGCTGGGGCCTTGCTGTTTGCTTCCGAAATTTGGACGGTGACTACTCTCGGTGACTCGGACGACGCTGTTAAGCGAGGTTTTTGTCTGAAATTTGAGAACAATTGATAAAATAAATAAATTTGTCACATGTGCCGCTGCTACAGTCACGGGTAGCCATTATAGGGGTGTCCTTTTGACACAATGGGTTTTCTCAATTAAAATATCCTGCGACCTCTTATAAAAGGAATATCGAAACGTTTAAAGGCTCAATAACCGCGTAGAGGAAACCTGTATTGCGTTTTTAGATACACCAATTAGGTTTCAAGAAATATTTTCCCAAAATATTAGGTGTGAAAAGTACCCCATTTTCCCTTACCCAGCCTTTAAAGTTGAATAGCTCAACGTCCATAAGCTCCAATGGATTTCTTGTTTATTAACCTATTTGTACCATGGCTTGATCTATAGATGAGCCCTAGCTCAATCCTTTTAGACTGTGGGCCAGGTTTAACTGCGTCCTGCTAGATTTCTGCTTTTGAACGGGTAGAGAAATGTTGCCTCCATAATCTAAGTGCATAATTACAATAGTTCATTTGCATGTTTTCATTATCCGTCCCACTTGTTTCATCCAAGCACGTTGGCGCTCGCTTCGATTGGTTAAAAACACAATTACGTTGACTAGTGCACTTAGAAAGCAGCCGTGAGATTTAGGTGCTTGTATTTTCCAGTCAATGTTGTGTTCGCGAATTGAACACGTTCTCTTTTCTGAGCACTTCACATTCGCTCAGTACCGGACACTTATCGCCAGCTCCAATGTTTTGAACGGATGGCTTGGAACCAGACTTTCCCAATCCTCCCAGACAACGTTGCTTTTATTTCTAGAGACTTCATTGCTTGTTTTTCTAGGTTAATTAAGATGAAGACCATCACATTTCCAGACAATATTAAAAACTCAGGAACCAATGAGAATTTCAGGGAAATTTCTATGCTCGGGACTCTGACGCTCGATTTAAATTTGTAAACGATTTTACTAAACATAATTTTTTTAAGTCACCAACTAATTCTCGCTCCATTTTTGGAGTTGAAGCTAATTTGGGTTAGCTTGAGAGGGCAAGCATGCGATTTCCCACACTTCCACTTCAGGGTATTATCTCCTTTGTGAACGCTGTCGTTGAGTACCGGAGCATATTTGCTGCATCCGGTACTTCCTAATTAGTCTTCAACCAACTACTTGCTTTCCCTTAAGAACCTGAGTAGAAGCGCAATATCCACCTTCCCCACCTCCTCTAGACTGTAGAAAACCACAAATCGGCGTCGTCTAGTTTGTAGTTCAAGGGGGTAATTGGAAGCTTTACTGGCTATCTCTGTACCAAATTTATTCCCTTCAATTTTGTTGTGCTTGGTGGCCCAAAAGGAGACATTGAAATACCCTACAGATGTCAACAATGCTCGACACCTTCGTACAGTATCCGATTTTATCAAGCTGGATTCCATTACCTTTTAGGTAAAAGGCTTATCCTGCAGGATTATTCCCATTATGTCAGACTGCCTTACGTGTCTTGCAGTCTTACACAATTACTTCTAAACTAGTGGATGAATGCATTGGAGTTCTAAGTGATCTGGGAGTCAATTACAAGGTTTTGTTGGAATGGGTTCCAGGACATCAGGGCCAAGAAAGTAATGAACAGGCAGACTACCTAACCAAGTAGGGTGCTTTAACAGCATTCTATAGTACAGAGCCTTTCAGCAAATTAGTAAGAATCGACAAATTAGTAAAAATGAATGACAGTACAGCCCAGCATCAGTTCCCTTTTCCGGAATTTTTAAGCCGTATGTATAGACTATAATATCCTTACCATTGCCTAAGCCCTCCTCTTATTTCTCTCTCGAAGGATACCTTATGTTTTGTACTTGGAAGTCAACAATTTCTTGTGAGACGCTAGGCCAGTTTGGGCACCCTTTAATCACTTTCCTACCCCTGCTAGCAATCTTGACTGAAAGTGAAGCGGGCAAAACCGAAGTGGGGTTTTTCAAGTCAATTTTAATATGTAAAAGAGACACATACATAAACTGTTATCGAAAATCTTATAAGTGAAAATGAGAAAACGCGTCACAAATATTGAGAGAGGGCGTTCTCTTTGCGAGGGAGATTATAATTTGTCCGACCTTCTCACAAAATTAACTAAGTCTGCCGCATGGCTCGCAACCAAGTTTATAGTCAAGTGTGTCAGCTTTGAAACAAACAATTAACCCGTACTATTCTTACTGACTGCCAAATCGCGTAATATCATACCGTGTCCGTAGTCGACTGATTTCGTAGTGTAGACGCTGCCACCCGTCTCTTTCGCGCAATCTGTCGACGGATAATGTGCTTCAAGAGCCTCTTTACCTCTAGGCGGCTACTCCACGTTATCCCTCTTTATTAGTTCTTGCACTATTTTGCTCCTAGTTAATACATTTTTAAATCTCGCTATTTTTCTAGACCATTCGATGTCCGCACAGAAATGTATATTTTTAGCCATATATGTAATATATGCTACTACGGACCAGGTACACTCACAAACATCAGAGTGTGATGAAACCAAAATTTGAGAAAATATAGGTTAGGTTAGGTTAGATGGTAGCTGCCCTGATAAGGAAAGCTCACTTGGACAACACGAAGATCTGTTGTGATACCACATATAACAAAAATAACGGTGACGTAGATCTAGCTACTTAGAGAATCGTTGGGTAGCAACGATAAAGTTCCTAATGATACCGATCTCAACCTTGGATAAATCCTCGGGAGATGCAAATGAGTCGCGACCGAAGTACTTCCGCCTAGTTCTGGCAAAAGCTGGGCAATCAAGCATAAAGTGATTTGGTGATTCCACCTCATCATCCTACATACATCTGCAGCTGGATGGAGTTTCCAGTATATTGAGACGTACCGCATGGATACCCATGGGACAGTGCGCTATCAAAACCCTAAATGACCATTGATAGGTGAGCCTTAGTGAACCCAATTATTTCGGCATACCTGCTGCCATCCACTTTTGACCAGAAAGATTTTGCTACCCTGGAAGAGGTGGTATCCGCCCAACGTTTGCTGAGCTGATTCGGGGCCCAGCTATGGAGGAGCAAACCACACGTGGCCACGGGAACCCGGAAATCCCTACAGTCATCTTCATCCGAATCAGTTGTACCGCTGCGGGCTAAGAGATCCGCTTGACAGTTACCCGGGATATCACTATGGCCCGGGACGCAGATAATCTTAATTATAAAATAGTTCGATGCAATCGCAAGCGAGGTCAGGCACGCCCAGACCACCCTCGATAGCACTGTAGTTGAACTCAAGACCTTGATAGCCGCTTGGCTATCAGAGTAGATGTTAAATTCCCTAACCATAGTAGCACGGGATAGCATTTCATCCACCGCATCCTTAATCGCAGCAAGTTCCGCTTGGAATACACTGCAGTGATCAGCCAACTTAAACTTGCGGCTTACATTTAGCTCTGGACAAAATACCTCACCAACCTTTCCGTCCCACTTCGACCCATGCGTGAACAAATTAACTGGTCCCCTGCCACAGATAATTCCTCTTCCCCACCCCTCCCTCTGGGGAATGACTGGGGTGAAGGTTGTATAGGGAGCAGTTATCGGCATACAATAGTCCGTCCTGTCCGGGATAAAGTCGAAACTGGTAAGAAGGCTAGAGTGTCCGAAGTCAGAAAGCCCACATAGCCCATATCACGAAGCCTGACCAACGACCAGGCCGCGGGTGAGAAAATGTAAAATTGTATCAAAACTGCGAAGAAATGTTTACTTGGCCCATCGTTGATGCAGATTAATATGACTGTAAATCTTAAAGTCACCAACCGATTTTAAACCCTTTGGCAGTTTTGGATAAACAAAGCTTCATTCTTTTAATGATGGACACAAATTTAAAATATATATGGAAATCTGTGTATATTTACCCAACAAACCATTTTATAAAAAAAGGTAGTTAGGTTATAATAATAATAAACTCAACGTATTAATACCCTCCAAAGCACGCCCAACCGACACGAGGGGCGCATCAGCATGACGCACGGATGCCGAGTTCTTGATAGGCGGAGGTTTGTGAAGCGTCGAGATCTAAAACTGCTCAGCTGATGTTTTCCAAGTTGATATATATGTATTAGACTGGGTCGATTTATTAATGGATATCGCGCCATCGATTTTTCGAAAGGATTTGGGCTCAGGAAAAAAAAGTTCCACTACCCATACGCAAAAAAATAATTTTGGAGCCTGCAAAATCTCATTTTTGTGACTTTTTTCGACTTTGATTTTTACGGTTTTTTCATGACCTACTAAAAAAATTATTATTTGATTGTAAAATTTTCATGCATACCCTGTCCGACCCAAAAATGTCCGCTAAAAACGTTGTCGATAACAGTTTTTTGAAATATTTTTGGATCGGACAGGGTATACATTTTTTAGTAGGTCATGAAAAAAACCTTAAAAATCAAAGTCGAAAAAAAGTCAAAAAAATTAAATGTCGCAGGCTCGAAAATTATTTTTTTGGGTATGCGTAGTGGAAATTTTTTTCCTGAGCCCAAATCCTATCGAAAAATCGATGGCGCGATATCGGTTAACCTTCGTCCATACAAATCGACCCACCCTAATATGTATACAGTTGGAAAGGTCGAAACCTCTTCATATACGATAAGGAGAGAAAGTGAAAATCGGGTTATAGTTAACTAAGTTATATGCTCGCAAACGTCCAAAGGTACGAAAACCCGTTTTTTTGACCGTAATTCATGACTTTGGGGGTGTTTGGGGAAAATCTTGTATACAGTCATTTGTAGATCTTCGAAATCTACTGGAAAAATCCAAGGATTTTCAATTTTATACCACTGGATATGTATTAAATTTTTTTTTGACATTTTAACAAGTTTATTGAGTCACGATTTTCTTCTTATTGTTGTTCAATTTTCAACAGTATTTGTTAACTCATTAAATGTGTCCTGTACATACTGCTCTGTGTGGCTATATAACTGTATCGTATTTTTGTTTTGTATTGGAAATGCTGCTACCCTTCAAGATTTCCATCAACACCACCCGCAGGGATTCTTAAAAAGAACGACCAAGGTAAGAAACCAGCAAATTTTAAATCGAATTTACATAAACATCATCTTAACTCCCGCGCATAAAAAATATTACAAAATATTAAAAACGTAAACACAGAGGAAAGGGAAAAATATTAACAAAAGTATAAGAAGAGTAGATCATCAGAAGACATCAAATAAGGGGGGAAGGGTATGTAAATGCACAGGTGGCATATATATGTACGTTTGTATGCATGTGGATAGATTGCACATTAGACAGAATGGTTTTCCATATGAAAAAAAGAATCTGAAAAGGCCCACCGTTTATTGGAAGGTACTGATGAGACGATTTCGGCACAATAATATACCTTAATTTCTTCTACGAGCTACAAAATTTCGGGTTCAGCTCCTGCGAACTTCTTTATAGTGTTGCTCGGATATGAATAACTACGAGTTCTTACCAGAGTACCTTCCTCAAGTACTGAGTATTTCTCGTAGGCGAATACTTCATACGCGTACTTCCATGGATATCGAGAACGTCAGCCCAGTGAGTAACAATAGGTACAAACTCGAGGACCTTCTCAAGTATATTTCGCAGTCGATTACTTTCCCCGATAGTTAGCGCAGTTTGCAGGATCACCCTTCTCGTGAACTGTGTATAGAGCACTTAGATTACAATCGTCAGGCATGCACTCGTCCAACCATATTTTGCAAAGGAGCTGATGCATGCGCCTTCCGAACTCCTCACCGCCGCATTTGTATAGCTCCCCATGCAATCCATCAGCATCAGCGGCCTCGTTGTTTTTTAATCTGGTTATTGCAATTCTGACATTGCTATAATCAGGTGGGGGACATTAATTCCATCACCAGCGATTGGGGGTCGGACTCATCATCCCCGGGCAGCAAATCGCTGTCTTCATTTTGGAGAGCAGGAAAGTGTACTCTCCACAATCTAAGTATTCTATGGGCATTTAAAGACTCTGGACTTCGTTCCCGGACTTAAAACTTTCCGTCTGTCACCGAAGTTTTTTTGTAATGATGGCAACCAGTTTAAGCTCTTTCCACTCACACCTTTCAGGCTCATCGTTTTGCTTTCTGTAAAGGCATCTCGCTTCCCTTTTCAACTCTCGGAAGCGTTCACACACTCTTCTTGTTGCGATCACTTTTAACGTAACCTTGTGGGCAGCGTCTTTTTTTGGTAACACGCGGAATTCTTCATGTACCAGTTGCTTTTCCGTAGCAGACGGTAACGTCGAGTTGCGAAATCATTGGCAGTCTGTTTGCATTGCAGCCTTTCGACGTCTAGCTATCCTTGTTGTTTTAATGACGAAAAGGCGCGCGCTTATTTTGGCTGCGACAAGAAAGCGATCCGAGTAGATGGTAAATCCTCGGATCATGCGCACTTCTAAAATATTGGAACATGGTCGATATGATTGCGCATATTCCGATCGGGGCACAGCCATGTTAGCTTGATGTATATTTTTATGCTTGTACCTAGTGCTGGATGTACCCGCGTTCGGAGCACTAGCGAAGTCGATCAGCCTGAGTTCATTAAGAGAATATTCATTGTGTAGGCTGAACTTTCCGACAGTGTGGCCAAAAACACCTTCTTTGCCCATTCTAGCTTTAAAGTCACCAAGCACGACTTTTATATCGTCGTCCACCACATCATCTTTCTCCTCTGTCGAAGCATGGGCGCAGATGAATGATCATATATATTATTTCTAATTGCTGTTTTTATGTACGGGTCCCTTTTTCGCCCTTATTTGGAATCCAAATCTATAAATAAAGTTTTGTTTGCAAAGATGGAGATTGGGGCTATTAGCGAGCTTTGGGCAATTTTGGTCGTAGTGCTTTTGCTTAGGTATATTTTATTAAAATAATTGTGAGCACACAAAGAATCTATTTTTACTATGGCAACATTATGAATATTTGCACTGCATTACCGGCAGATGCTCTCATACGCCAGATGGCACAGCAAGTTGATTGATAGAACAGCTGATTTCTGTTGATATTTGATAAGAGACTTTTAGATTGGTTGTGCAAGATGCGCACGGGTACGGCTCGTATATTTAAAAAAAAATCGCGTTTATCTGGATGGCGGTGAGACGTTCGTTCACAGGCGTAAACATCTGTACTTGACGACAAAGTCACTCTCCCACTACGTATCCGACGACTTTTACACTTTTTCTTCGGGCTAGTCTATTGTGCTGACGTGCATTGTACATATGTACATATCTACGCACTCGGAAGAAGCGCTTTCATTTATTTAAATTACGTACATATTGTTGAGGCGGAATGCACCACAAACGCGTTTATCATCCGCTTCCCGCCTGTCTCCGGTGTTTATCGTTGCCATATGCGGCAAATATTGTATTGAGCATGATTATAATTCAATTTGTTTTTATTTAATTTCTATTCTAATAAAAAAATTCGCGGCACGATTTTACAATTGCAACAACAACTAACCTACGACACTTAACATACAAATCCTTTTAGGAGCACAAGCAAAAGCAAACGCCGCATAATCACCAATCCAATTGACAATTGATAGTACATTTTTTTGTTGTTGTTGATATGCCACCATCAATATCCATAAATGAAAAAAATTTAATTAAATAATCAACAACTGATAAGCAATCTAGGTGACTATTTATAAGCGACATAGGGACAGGGCCGGATTAACAACTAGGCAGAATAGGCCTACAAAGGACTTCTAAAATTTTCTTACAAACATAAAATTCTAGAGAGTGAAAGAAAAATATAGTCAGAACTGAAAATAAATTTTACTCAAATAAATAAAACTCAATTGACCAGATTCAAAAGGCGACGACCGACGAACTAGACAAGGTTCCTAAAAAGGACATTTCCAACTCATTTAATACATTGTATGAGCGTGCAAAGAAGTGTGAGGAGAGTATATTGAAGAATTATCTCAAAATGTACACTGTTGTTTTTATTTTGAAAAATTTCGGTTATTTTTGGAACAGAGGGTGTAGAAGCCTTCAAGCGGATATTTCAACCTAGTAACCATCGACAATCTTCACAGTGAAATCAAAAGTCGTGCGAAAGTGTATATGGAAGTTTCAGAGAGATTTGCATTTCGCATCAAATTTTCTCTAAGTGATGGAGACCTCAACGAAGCTATAAATAATTTAGTTCATTTTTATTCTAGAGATTTGGAACATTTTTCATTGAAATGAAACAATTCCAAAGTTACGTGAACTCCAGATACACTGATGCACGTATGCATTTGTATAAGATTCTAATGGAAGTTCAATTAGCCGATGTATTTCCTAACACAGAAATAGCTCTTCGGATTTGTTTAACATTAATGATCACAAATTGTTCTGCCGAACGATCCTTCTCGCAATTAAAAGAATCAAACCTGCTGAAAGAGCTACAACGCGACAAGAGGGACTCGAAATGTTAGGTATACTTAGCATTGAGTCAGATTTATTGATCAAAATCGATATTGATGTAATAATTGATGAAAAACCAATGTAGAAAACGACGTGTTTAAAATGTAGATAGTAATTTTATTGATATTATTACAATGACAATAACATTTTTATGAAAGATATAAGTTTGTATTTTTTAATCGAAAACCGGAACGGACGTGAAAAAGGCCCCCAAGTTGATGGTTGCCTAGGGTCTCGTTGAGGGTTAATTCGGCCCTGCATAGGGAGCACTTTGTATGCGGTTTCTGCAAGGCGTAATTCCTGAGTTGTTACACGTTTAAAATTTAGAGCCCAAAATGAAACCTTTTTGCAGTAGATTATATCGGTCTTGCTGAAAATGAGTGCGCGAAATTGGGTTTCAATTTTAAACTAGACAAGTCTATATACAGAAAATTGCAACAACTGGAACGATGAGGAAAGCCGCATTTCAACCGAAAGAATGGATGCTACTAACAGGGCCAGGTTGAAAGCGACAAGGAGAGTTTTTGCAAAATATGGTCGAACCGGTGCATGCCCAACGATGGGAATCAGGTTTCTCTGTTCAGTCTACAACAGGTATGATCCTAAAAACTGCGCCAACTATCGTGGATACAGGCTTCTTAAAAACGCATATAAGGTCCGGTCAAGCGCATTGTGCGAAAGGTTGAGGCACACCGTGAATGGGATTATAGGACCGTATCAGTGCGACTTCAGACCTGGTAAATGTGCCATCGATCTGATTTTCACTATGCGCAGAATCTGGGAAAACCTCAGAAAAACAGGACTGATACACATCACCTCTTCGTCGATTTTAAGCTGCCTCCATGCCGCTTTGTCTCAATTTGGTTTCCCCGCAACACTCATACGTCTGTGCAAAATGACGTTGAGCAACACCATCAGCTCGGTAAGAATTGGTAAGGACCTCTCCGAGACGTTCGAAACTAAACGAGGTTTCAGAGAGGATGACCCCCTATCGTGTGATTTCGTCCATTTGAAGCGAAAGTGCATGCTGTTATCAACCACGCCACTGTTGGTAGTTCTACTTTGGAAATAGTAAAAGAATTCGTATATTGGGGAACCAGCATTAACACAAACAACAATATTTGCTCTGAAATCCAGCGAAGAATCACTCTTGCCAATAAATGCTACTTTGGACTAGGTAGGCAATTAAAAAATAAGGTCCTCTCTCGGAAATCGAAAATTAACTCTACAAGTCCTGCTTATGGTGCAGAAGCATGGACCATGACAACATCAGATTAGGCGGCTCTCGGAGTGTTCTTCGCAGATTTACGGACATGTACACGTTGGCGATAGCGAGTACCGAAGAAGCTTTAAAGATGAGCTGAACGAGCTTTTCAGGAAAAGTGCATCTGCTGGTCCGAAGTACGCATAAAATTTGTAGATCTCGTCACTCCGATTAATGGAAAAAATTTAAAATAACACGTCGCAAATTGGAAGAGAAGCTCGGTCTAAATCTTTGTATTTTTTATTTTATCCTAAAGTGATAACAAGTCTTGTTTCAAGTTTTATTTCATGCGCATAACATGAGCTAGCCAGCAAACCCTTTAGGCTTTCAACGTAAAGATAAAAAATGAGGATGAAATAGATGCGTTTTAGCCTTAGATCATATCGAATGAGCACCAACTACCACAGTTTGTAGCTCCTTTAAGGCAAATCGCAATGGTGCCTAATTTCCCCTTGCTGCGCATTCTTAAATACTTAAGGATCGGATGATGATGCCATGAATCATTAGCAAACTCCCGAAAAGTAAGAATCACAAATCAGAAACAACAAAGCAAATGAGCGTTAGCCACCGAGCTATGGAAGCATAGAGACTTGTTAAAGTACACGCAATCACTTGTATGGTGAATATAGTCGTAGAAGAAAAGAAAATTGCGGTATTACAATTTGCATCTGGGCGGAGTTAGAAAGTAAATAAGAAATTCGTTCAAAAATCTTGATGTACGCAGACGATGTAAAACTTTTCAAATCATGTGCCTCGGTTGAGGAACATTCCTTGCTTCAAATGGATTTAAATCACTTGGTTACCTGGTGCAATGTAAATTATATGCCGCTCAATCTCAAAAAATGTAATTCGTGTGTTTTTCTCGGAGAGTTTCGCCACCAGCTTCATATACAATTACAACTATAGTCTAGAAACTGTAAATAATTTTATTGACTTGGGAGTCATGATGGATTCCAAACTTAGTTTCAATCTTCATATTAATGCTACAGTGAATAAAGGCAAAGGTTTGTTTTTGCATTTGTTAAACGGTGGTCAAAGAATTTAACGACCCTTACATAACTAAAGCACTTTTTACAACATTAGTTAGGCCAATATTAGAATACGGCTCGATAATTTGGAATCCGCGTTATCAAGTCCATGCAGACAGTCTCGAATCAATACAAAAACGATTTTTATATTTGCCTTAAGAAATTTCCAATGGGACTCTTTAACTAATCTTCCACCTTATACTAATCGATTAAAGCTTATCAATCTTCCAACTCTGCTAGTCGAAGGGAAATGCTTGGTGTAATATTTATGACAAAACTTTTAAATGGATCAATTGCGAGCCTATTCCTTCTGAATGAAGTAAACTTTTGCGTTCCCTCTCGACATCGAGACACTTCAAACCTCTTCTGCTGAAACATGTAGAACGAATTTCGAACAAAATGAACCTTTCGGCGTTATGCCAAGATTATAACTCTCACTCAAACACATTTGATAGCTCGGACTCCTTTCTATAAAAAAGATTGTTCTCACCTCTCTAAATTAATGTATAATACGTTTGCTTCTGTTCTCTTTAAGTATTACGCTTGGCTGATGAAATTTCTTCTGTAGCTGAGCAGTCTCAGATCGTGACGCTTGATAAACCGCTGCCCATCAAAGACTCGGCAAAATAGTTATTATATATATATATAAATCGATCGCGTGAACAGGATTAGCCTGGTTTCATTGGGCCACTTGAGGGCAGCACGCTGCCACAACGTCCATTAAAAGACGTAGTGAAAACCCAGTGTGGAATAAGTCAGTCTTTTGGCTACAACTAATTAAAAGATGGTGTTTGAAACCTTAAAAAGCGCTGCGGGCACCGCTCTTATTAAACTGTGTTAACGAAGATATCAACCAGTTATGCAGACAACTCTTTTCCAACTGAAGTAGGTGCTTTCAATGTTTTCCATGGTCGTAAAAGTAGAGAGTAGTAATTTGCATGCACATGAGCTTAATAAAATTATGGGATTTATAATAAATCTTATTGCATAATACGAAGATATCATGTCGTGTGTATAGTATATTGTGACGAATATTAGCATCACTAAGCGATACTATCATCACCAAGCCGATACTAAGCAGCCACTCGTAAGTACGTAAACAAATCAATCATCATTTACACACATGCATACAAGGCAGCGGAGAGATACTCACAAACGCATGTCATCATAAGCCGACGTAGTACTCACATATACACACGCATATGGTTGGTATATGGTTGGTAACGAAGCATGAATTTCACGAAATTACTAGACCTTTGGAGAAATGGGTGAACGAGGAAACCGATAGTATAAAAGTAGGGCAAGCTGAGGCATCACTATAATCAGTTTTGATTTAAGCACGCTATTGGTTGTGAAGTATAAGTGTTATTGTAAAGTACTCTCAAAGTAGTCTAATAAAGACCATTTTGCTATTGTATATTGGAGTTATTTATTCAACAGTTTAGCGATTCAAAGGTTAGCAGAAGGTTTAGAATAAGTGGAATTTCACAAAATTCGTTACAATATGTATGAACGTACTAGAGTTGTCTAAATCAAATTACTTCAGTTGGTTTACCGTGATTTCGAGATTAGTTCTGGACTTTAATTTATGGTAAATTTCCTTAGATTTCGTTAATGATTTCTGCTTTCTTTGTTTCGTATTAGGAGGCAAGAAATTGAAAGAATTCTGATGCGTAATTATTTTTGTAGGACTCGTTATTTAATTAAATCTTTATGCACTAGCTCACCTTTGATCAGCTTCTCTCATCTCCCACTCCCTATCGAATCTTCCTAAATTTTCTCACTCTCCCGCTTTCTTTCTATATAATTCAGTGTCCCCGTAGCACACTTCTTCTCTCCCTTTCTTTCTCTCTTCAGTGTCCCCGTAGCACACTTCTTCTCTCCCTTTTCTCTCTTGACTTTCCTATCTTTATTTCTCTTCTTTGTACCTATCAATTCCCAAACCAATTTGGTGGTCGATTTTACGAAAATACCGTGGAAGATCTCTAAAAGAGCGCGATTTAACTTTTAAAAGAGGACTTCCTTCCAATTAGATCTAATGGTTTTCATTGGCGACTACGGTGGTGTGGTGGTAGCATGCGCCGCCTACCCCACCGAAGATCCTTGGTTCAACTCCCTGGCGAAGTATATCAAAAATTGTGAAAAAAGTTTCTCTAAGTGGGATCACCCCTCAGCCGTGATTTGGTCGAAGCTTCGAGTATATTTCTGCCATGAAAATCTTCTCAGTGAAATTTATCTGAGAGCACAAGACAACCCGACGGAATGCAGGAGCATATCTCCTAGTCAGGCAGCTATTTAGAAACCATCCACCACTGTATACTAAAACTAAACAATCTCGCGATTAACATCCCAATCATCAGCATTATAATTAAATGTATACAAGAACAAAGAAATATTCTTCCTTTATGCTTCCTTTATCATTTTTATATTAACAAACCTCACAACAAACCTTGCATTAGAGATTTTTTCTCAATATCTGCCTTCGTCAACCCCTCAACAAAGTGAGCTACTTATTACCCCAAGGGAGATGGCACTGTTGCTCTTCCATTCCAACAGTTTTAATGCTGGCTTTTTGGTATTGTTCGAGTACAATATTAATATTTGTTTTTGTTGTAAAAGAGATATTTGTTTTACATACACACATACATATAACACAGAATAACTTGGTTGATGGATTATGCACGGCGAGCCAAGGTATCCTTTAAATTTTTAATAGATTTCCGTTTGCCATTTCAAGCGCGTTAATTGTTGTTGTGATTAGTTAGTTGCCCTTATAGAAGGCCACATATACAACGGTGTAAATTTGTAACATATTGAACATTTAAGTGCCCACATCAACACTCTTATTCCAAGTTTTGCAGCTAAAATTAAAAGGCGGAAATTCCGTTACCGAACATTGTAACCACTCCTGTTCAATGCAATTATCTGCCAAACGGTAACGCCACTGAACGAACATAGTCCAGGGACTTATAAAGAAAGAGAACTAGGAATGGTCACGTAATAGTGAAAAGCCCTTGAGGTGCTTTTCGACACACGTTTCCCATCGGGAGATAATTCAGAAGAGCCAACAGACAGCACTTACACTTCGATCACGGAACGGGTAGTTCGGGCTTGGTAACTGATACCAAGGTCGAATGGGCTACGGGCACAGATGGTTTTTATATTCCCAGCCTTGCTACAAATTTCAAGTGCATGTTAAGTTGCAGAAAGATTACTCCACAATAGGTATTGTATATGTCCACGAAATTGGCACAAGTGGAAAGTGCCGTACAACAATTAGCTCTTTGATGGATCGGGCACTTCGGGATATACATCAGACTGAAATACAAAAATGTCCGCTAAAAACGTTGGCGATAACAATTTTTTGATATTTTATACATATGAAAATTGTTTTAGTAGGTCATAAAAAACCTTAAAAACCAAAGTCGAAAAAAGTCAAAAAAATGAAATTTCGCAGGCTCGAAAATTATTTTTTTGGGTATGGGTAGTGGAACTTTTTTTCCTGAGCCCAAATCCTATCGAAAAATGGATGGCGGGATATCGGTTAACTTTCGTCCATACAAATCTACCCAACCTAATATACGTACCTTTGCATCTTATGCCGGGTTGACAGCCACCGCAGAGAAGACGGATATGGTATATTATTAAGAGGTGCAAGGTATCAAATTGGACCATGCCTAAGGAGCGGGCGCCGGCAGAAGTAAAAAAAAATAAATGTAAGGCACGATAACCTCCGAAGAGATCTAGGCCGAGCTTCTCTTCCAATTTGCGTCGTGCTCCTCTTGCTTTTCCCTACAAATTGGCCGGACGGGACCTACAGTTTTATGCCGACTCCGAACGGCATCTGCAAGGCAAATGAGTTTTCACTGAGAGCTTTTCATGGCAGAAATACACCCGGAGCGCTTGCCAAACACTGCCGAGGGGCGACCCCGCTTAGAAAAATTTTCTTCTAATTGAAAAACCTTATTTCTAAAATTTTTGATGTTGCTTTGCCCGGGGTGTGAACCCAGGGCATACGGTGTGGTAGGCGGAGCACGCTACCATCACACCACGGTGGCCGCAGTAGGAATACTGCAGTAGGAATACTGCAGTAGAATACTGCATAAAAATAGTTTAAACTGCAGCGGCGTCAACTTTTATATTGACAGCCAACCAGCAATTAAGGCAATAATCCTCATGTTCCAATGACACATGAACCAGATACGGATCCATATGGTTCACATCGTTGTTGCATTTGCATGTTAAATCTATATCCGCATTTGGTTCATGTGTGATTGGAACACGAGCAATATCTAATAGCACAGCATCTAAAGTGTGTTGGAGTGTAAGCAATTGGGATAGGGAGAAGCATTCATCTATATTCGGTCCCATGGTATATAAGAATAGATGAGAGTGAAAAGCGGATGAGCTAAGTAAAAAGTTTGCATCCTTCGAAGCTTGCTTCGTAGAAAGAAAGCGAGAACTGCTCGTGATCGGGTACCAAGTGCGAGCCTGTATAGTGTCGAAAATTATGTGTAGGTCTTTTAACCTTAGATACTCCTGGCGACTATTATGACTGGAGACTACTCTCTGTCGTCACATGCTTCTAAATTAGGCTTGCTCAATGATAGCAGATGTATGAAGAGTGGGTTGGAAGAGGCAACGATTGAGCAAGTTTTGTGCTCATGCCCTGCGCTTGCCAGCTAAGGATCCAAAATTTAAGAGTAACGTGTGCATCTTGCGTAACCAATATTAAAGTCTTATCAAATATCAACAGAAATCAGCTGTTCTATCAATAAATTAAAACCTAAAGGGCTTGCACTGCCATCTAACGTATGGTAGCAGCTGCCAGTAATGAGGTGCAAATATTCACAATAGTGCCATAGTACAAATAGATTTCTTTGTATGCTCACAATCGTTTATTTTTAACAAATTATTTTAATAAAAAAATAGCGAAACAAAAGCCATACGACAAAAATTGCCCAAAGCTCGCTAATAGCACGAATGTCCGTATTTTCAACCAAAATTAATTTGTAGATTTGGATTCCAAATAAGAGCGAAAAAGGGACCCGTACATAAAAACAGCAATTAGAAATAATATATATGATTTGCCAAGAGGAGGGAGTTATTTTGTAACATAGGGTCAGGTTTTTGATTGGGATTTTCAGTTTGGTCGTTAAACAAACTTCTGGTAACACTACGGACTCATTCAATCTGTGTAAGGTCCTCACGGACCGGCCAGTTTAACCTAATCTAAGAAAAAGCTATATCATAAAACTTTAAAAAAAAAGTAATAAAAAAACTTATTTCTAGGCCTATAAAAATAAAAATTTATTTAAAACTGTGTAAGCAAATAACTTACGAGCGGCACTACGCATAAACCACGTTTACTTACTATTTTTACACGTTCTACTTAAACTAGGTTTGAAAAAAAGAAATTTTTTGATACT
The DNA here is from genome assembly GCA_029619165.1 of Eurosta solidaginis. Classification (NCBI taxonomy): domain Eukaryota; kingdom Metazoa; phylum Arthropoda; class Insecta; order Diptera; family Tephritidae; genus Eurosta; species Eurosta solidaginis. The sequence continues at coordinate 132,830 of JARSSU010048832.1, forward strand.
GTCAAATGGCTGCACGATTCTTTTAAATCGCAACAACGGAATTACGCATAAAGCACATATGTGACCCGGTCTATGAAAAGGTGGCTTATGACTCAAAAAATAAATTGCGAGAAACAGCTGTTAACACGATATGGGTCGTACAAACAAATTCTAGAGTCACCCCTAGGCCACTTTATGGCGATATCTCGAAAAGACGTCCACCTATAGAACTAAGGCCCACTCCCTTTTAAAATACTCATTAACACCTTTTATTTGATACCCATATCGTAAAAATACATTCTATAGTCTACCCTGGTCCACCTTTATGGCGATATCTCGAAAAGGCGTCCACCTATAGAACTAAAGCCCACTCCCTTTTAAAATACTCATTAACACCTTCATTTGATTCCCATATCGTACAAACACATTCTAGAGTTACCCCTGGTCCACTTTATGGCGATATCTCGAAAAGGCGT
>JARSSU010048833.1:0-60088 GCA_029619165.1 Eurosta solidaginis
CGTTACAAGGTCGGTTCCCACCGATCCGATGGTATAAGGCCCCCCCCCTGTTCTGCTTAATCCCTGCTTATTCGCACACCCGCCAGGTTTTTACCCACATTTCTTACGAGTGAGTAAGACGGGATTTTACACCCTTATTACTCATCGAGAAAGGTAATTGCAAGAGCAAGCCTTCTCGGGTAGGAAGGAAAACCCATCCCAACCGCCAGTGGCGCGGGTCGGATTTCCCCAGCTACCCTCGACAGCCAAACTACTGCTCGAGCCAATATAAAGACATAATTGTAGGGGCTCCCTTTATGTCGACGGGGGGAAAAGTTACAAGGTCGGTTTGCCGATGGACTTCACCCAGGCTCCTATTGGGCAGCCTTACCCATATTCCAGGGAATCCTTTGAGGCGAGGGGGGGGGGGGGGTAAAGTACAAGGTCTGTTCTCGCGATGGTACTTCCCCACCCCCCCCCCCCCCCCCCCCCCCACCCCCCCCCCCCCCCCCCCGGCCTATGGGCAACCCTAATATTTTGTTATCATCTCCTCTGAGTAAGACGGGTCTTCCCCCCCCCCCACCCCCCCCCCCTATTACTCAGGGAAGGGTAATGCACGGACATACAGCTCAGGTAAGAGGGGGAACATCCCACGCCTGCGCGGGACAAACTCCCCTACTACCCTAGCCGAATACCCGAGCCAATATATTGTAGTTAGTTAGGCTAAACCTCATACTAATAGACACTTCGCCGTAGGTACATCATCATCACGATCCGATCCACGGACCATCCATCCCGAAGCCTAGCCACCCGTTGTCATAGCTATTTGGGAGAGCCACCGTCATGCAGTACTCTCTCTTCGGCGTGATCCTAACTACCGCCGTCACTACTACCGCATTTAGCACCCTTAGCGAGAGCCACCGTCGTCTCCACCATCTCGGCCAGCGCTAGCTAGCACTCTATCTCTCTCTGCGGAGAGCGTCGTCCTTGGATTATATAATCAGCGATACTACGTAGTGAACATCTCTCTCTCTACTCTCTCTTCTGATCAAGGTTGTGGATATTTTAGCCCGAGAGCAGCCGCGTGTGTGTGTGTGTGTTCGAAATCAACACACTATTCACTGTGTATTATTTAGGTGGGCGAAGTGGGACCTCCATCCGACTCTGGATTGACTGAGCATACCTCAGCCTTATGAGGTGGGTTTTGTCATATATTTTTAAATACGTGATTCGTATGTCATAGTTTTTACATGCAGACCACAAAAAACGTGAAGCTTTGCATTCTCACACAAAGTACCTACCTATTTTTTATTTTATATTTATTCTTAAAAATCGTTTAGATATGTTCAAATTTCACGAAATGCTTACGTGTGTAGCATATATTTGTCCTGAAAAAATCATAGAGACCGGCGGTCTATATAGTATATATCTCATACATCCGATTGTTCAGATAAGAAATTTTGCGCAATTTCTTCCCATTTTAACAGCTAGAAGCTTCAAATTTCACCAAATGCTTACGTGTATAGCATATATTGATGTCTGAGATCGGTGGTATACATAGTATATATCTCATACAACCGATTGTTCAGATAAGAAACTTTGACGCAATTTCTGCCCCGTTTTAACAGCTAGAAGCTTCAAATTTCACCAAATGCGTACGTATATAGCATATATTTGGTCTGAAAAAATCGTAGATATCGGTGGTATAATATTATATACTTCATATAAAACTGTCATTTTTGCCCTTTTTTACGGCTAGAAGCTTCAAAATTCATCAAATATCATCAAATAGTTACGTTTATGTCATATATTGTTGAAATGCGTGATTCGTATAGTCATAGTTTTTACACGCAGACCACAAAAAACCTGAAACTTTGCACCCTCACACAAAGTACCTACCTGTTTTTATACCTTTGATGAAAATGAAATGGTATATTAATTCGTCACGAAACCCAAAATTGTAAGTCCTTAAAGGAAAATAGATAGACCCACCATTAAGTATACCGAAATAATCAGGATGAAGAGCTGAGTTGATGTCCGTCTGTCCGTCTGTCTGTTTGTATGCAAACTAGTCCCTCAATTTTGAGATATCTTGATAAAATTTGGTGAGCGGGTGTATTTGGGTGTCCGATTAGACATTTGTCGGAACCGGCCGGATCGGACCACTATAGCATATATCCTCCATACAACCGATTTTTCAGAAAAAGAGGATTTTGGTCATATCTTACTCAATTTAACAGATTGAAGCTTCAAACTTCACCGTATAATTTCGTATATTGCACATATTGTTGCCTGAAAAAATTGATGAGATCGGTCGTATATATAGTATATATCCCCCACAACTGATTGTTCAGATAAGAAACTTTTCGTAATGACTGCCCTATTTTAAGAGCTAGAGGCTTCAAATATCAATGAATGCTTACTTATATAGCATATATTGTTATCTGAAAAAATCATAAAGATCGGTGGTATATATAGTATATATCTCATACAACCGATGTTTCAGATAAGAAACTTTTTGCAATTTCTACCCCATTTTAACAGCTATAAGCTTCAAATTTCACCGATTGCTTACGTATATAGTATATATTTTTGTGTCAAAAAATCATATAGATCGGTGATATATATAATATATATATGATGGTATATATATAGTATATATAAGTTAATCTCTCGTGTCCCGAGAGATATAAAAAATTAACGTTGCGACGAACCCACTGTTCGCCGATACTGATTTCAAAAGTAAAACACGAACAAACTTCACTTTCAATCAATCACAATTTATTACGTGCCACTTGCACGTCCCAAAATTAACTGAACTAAACATCCAAATTAACTTATTAGCTAACCTATTACTGCTAACTATTTATGCTGCGGTTGCAGTTCCCACATTTCGCAAGTCGAACGCTTGCGCGTGTAGACAGGAATTGCTTATATTGCAATTCCCATGATTTCAATAATTTCGATATCTGACCTGATCGTTGGTTGCGCGTGTGCTGCGTCAGCGAAGTTAGTAAGTGGAACAATATGATCACATGCACTGCAACGTGAGTAAAGGGTGCGCCATTGGGAAGTATAGTGGTATAAGGCAACGTAACTCCTCCCCTTTAAAGATCTGCGTCCCGCAGATCAAAAGTCGAAAATTGCAAGGGGGTCAAATTTTGTAGAGAGTAATTACAGTTTCCTGGCGACATACTGGTGTTGACTGGTGTGACTGGTAGGCTATTGTCCAGGCGATAAATTTCAGGAGCTGACTTTCCTCTAATGATTTTGCTGCTGTGAGTGTTATCTGCCCAGTGGGTCGGGATTTCAACTGGCGGAAGATCTAGCTTCTATTGTAGCATCTCCACAGCATGGCAGCCATAAGAACAATTTCGCATATCGAGGGGATTTCTGAAGCGAGAGAGAAATTTACTTTTTCATTAACGTACCCAAGATACCTTATATTTTCCATAGTCAGGTCGTGCACGTATTCTAGGTTGACCTTCATGGTGTGGCTCTTCACTTTGATAGTACTGCTGGAAGGGCCTGTGCGGTAATGGTTTCATAACTGGAAAATACTTGGTCATCAATGGTGACTGTTTCGTTATTTAATTGGATTACATAAGTGCCATTTACCATACTCGAGGCATTGCTACTTTTGATTACTGCTTGGAAGTTTGATATGAACACAGTATTCTCGTTTATCAGCTCTATTTGGGACCCATTCTGTGTGATGATTTCGCAGTTGGCTTCTCCACCTTTTAGAAGTCGCGGTAGGCAACTGCTTTCTTCCAGTTTAGTTAAGGATTCTGCTTTACATACCGTGGATGAGCTGATTACCAGGCAATCTATTGTCAGGCCGTATGTCTCTTCCTGGTTGACGAGCATCCTGTCAAAAGGAAGATTTAGTTGCTTACCTCCATAGATTCCAGCGCGAGTCACCAGGAGATTATATTTCTTAGTTGTTACTTTTGGCATTGAAAGGACGTAGAGGATAAGTGTCCCGTTAGTCAGTACCGACGGTTGGCCATATTCGATTGCTTCTATTATATTCTGATATGGGAGTGTTTCTATTTCGGATAGGATCCGGTTAACTTCGTCCATATCGAGTAGGTTGGTGTTGACAATCCCATTCTTTGCCAACTGACATCCCCCGCACCATTTCGTTTACATCCTCGCGAAGGAGAAAAATGTTGTGAAGCGCGTTTTGTCTGAATTCCATGATTTCTGTTTCTTTTGCCACGTTATTCGTGCGGTCCACGACCTCGTCGATTTTTTCAATACCTCCTGTGTAGCCGTGAATAGTTTCCTGTTTACCCTGTATTGATGGTTGCTATTCTGAATTATCTGATTCTGACTGTGCAGGATATTGCTCCAATCTGTTGCGTCAGGTGATCCTGCTATCCATTTCCACGTGAGCCTAGCCAGTCAATAGATCGAGTACTCCTTCTTCTACTTGTGTCATGAAGTCGTTCTAGCGTTTGATTAATGTAGTGCTGTGCTAATATCTGATCCTCAATTCGGTTTGTTAAGTTCTCCATTTGCCTCATAGTTGTAGCATATTGTTGTAGGTTGATGACGTGTACCAGTTTGAATGACCCGCCAATAATTCACCCGTTTCCATCTTGGATTGTTACGATCGGAGCCTTGTAATTGAAAATGTTCAAACCGCTGATAGCATTTGCCAGCAGTGGGAATCTGCAACGCAAGGTGTTAATTCTAATTTAATGTTATTAGTAAGTTAGTAGTTGTTAGGTTCTAGAGGGTGAGTTACGGTTATCTATTTAGTGGAAAGAAAAAATGTTGTTGATAGTAGGAAGTTATTATTAGTGAGCGGAATTTTTAGGATTAGATTGATTATCATTAACCTAGTGTTACAATCTTGGTTTAGGATTTTCGCATTTCCTGCGATATTATCTTGTTAGTATGTCAGGTGTACAAGTTATGTTTTTTATTGTTTTTTTTGCGCATAAGCTCAAAAAATTCTTTCTCTTTCTTTTTTTTGTTTCTGACTTCTCCAACGAATTTTTAGCGAGGGAGGCATCTCCAACTGATTAGGCGAAGGAGGCATTTTTTAATTTTGTTTTTATATTTTTTTCTTTATCTTCTCCAACGAATTAGGCGAGGGAGGCATTTTAAATTTTTGTATAGGACAGAGGGCCATACTGTTCTCGAACCAGCTACGGGGAGATCGCCAGAATTCCGTTTGGAAGTAGTGTAGCCATTTGTCAAATTCGATGGCATTACGAGCCTACTAGGGCACGATTCATCCCACTAACAAGCCCGCTCTTGTAGTAATGACCATTTCCTTTTGTTCTGGACTAAATGTGTTATCATTTCTCGAACCAGCTATGGAGAATCGTGTTATCCGATTAAGGCACGATTTGTCCCACTTACAAGCCCGCTCTTGTTAGACAAACTACCCCGGTAGTCTTTTCATTTCTCATTCAGTATTATTCTTTATTATCTTTTTTTGTATATCGGGCAATTCACAAAGGTCTCGTATTCGTCGTATCGCTGTATATTGTATTTTGTTTCCATGGTTTCCCTGATAAATTTTTCAAAAAAGAATAGGACATAAGACAATAGGAGACCCCGTGAATTGCACATGTGTTTTTGTTTTATGTGCTAGGATGTGTATTCCTGTGTTTCACATTTTTTATGTGAGTTTTGTGTACTTTCTTGCCACTTAGCGTGGTGACTGATACTTTGTTGTCCTTTGCAACAATCTCCCTCTTATACGCGGGTTTTTGCTTTCCTTTGATCTGCTTGTCCTTCACGTATATGACATCGTTTTCGTCATAACGCTCCGGTAGAGATCTTTTCTTATTATGACGTTTGATCTGTTCTAGCTAGCTGCTTTTTCGTCAGCAAGGCTTTCAAATATTTATTAGTCTTTCTACTTTTTTCTAACAGCTCTTGATAGTTAGAGGACTTTGCTCGGTTAAAAAATATTTCACTTGGTTTTCGGTTTATAACCGAGTGAATTGAATTATTATATCGGTCTACTGCTATGTTAATTAATTCTTTTGTCCTTAAGTTTGGGTTGTCTATCTTCAGGCATCTAATTATTTCTATTAAGGTGGAGTGAAGTCTTTCTACCTGACCATTCACTTCGCTTCTTTGGGATGGTGTGCGATACAATTTTATTCCCAAAGAATCTAACAGGTTCTGGATTATTGGACTAATTAAACCGCGCACATTGTCGGTCACGAGAATATCAGGTGTTGTGAAATAGTGTAGGAGTTTTATTATTTTGTCCTTAAGGTGCAAAGTGGACTTGTTACGAAAATGGAAAAGTTTCGCAAATTTTGAGAATTTGTCGATGACACTGAGGTATTTCTCCCCTTGAATTTCGAAAATGTCCAAATGGATTATCTCACAAGGACGTGATGGAATTGGTGTTTTTTGCAGCTCTGGTGCATTCGGATGTCTATCGTATTTACTGACCTTACATGTTTCGCAGGACGAGACATACCCTTTGATTATACTGTTCATTCTGGGAAAGTAGTATTTCTCTAGGATTTGTTTCTTATTTTCTCTAGCATTGCGGTGAGCCCTTTTATTTTCTCCCCATATTATCTCACAAATCCTATCTGGATCCCTTAAGTCTTCTACCATAGTCTGAGCTACCCGGATCTTATATTGCGTAAAATTTTCTAAATATACCTTCTGGAGTAGTCCTAATTGAGCTTCTTGCATCTTAATACCGTTGATTACGTTTGGTCTTAGTTTTTTTTGAGGACGTCGATAAGCTCTGCTTCGCTAATTCCCTCTGACCCTAGGTAGTGCCGCGAGTAACCGGGATGGGGTTCCTCGAATATTTCTAACCTACCTCCAAACACAAGTTGATTTCTAAATACGTTTATTAGCACTTCCACGAATGGTATCAGATCCGAATTATCTTGCCCTGCGCTGTGGACGGGGTTGCCTGTTGAACCGTCCTCGCTTGTCGATTCCGATTCTGATCCTGAGGTTGCATTTTGGCTTGCATTCTCGGATATGGGCGTTGCAAGGGGATTCGCCTGGGTCTTTAAGCGAGAAAGAGCGTCTGCCACGACGTTTGATTTACCTGGATTATATATTATTTCATAATTATATTCTTCAATCCTAGACTTCCATCGCTTTAGTTTTGCGTTGTAGTTCCGGTTACTGAGGGCAAATGTTAGCGGTTGATGGTCGGTGAATATTCGGATCTTCCTAGCGCCATATAGGTAGTTCCGGAGATTGTCCAATGCCCAAACGATGGCGTGCGTCTCCTTTTCGTTGGTAGCATACGCTTCCTCCGTAGTACTTAGGCTTCTTGATATAAATGCTATTGGTTTATCTTTGCCATCGTAATCTTGTGACAACACGGCACCAATGGCGAAGTCGGAGGCGTCAGTTGTCAGATTGAAGGGTTTGTCGAAGTGGGGAAGGTTAGGACTTCCGATGTCGTCAGTATCTCCTTGAGATCAACAAATGCCTTTAGTGCTTCTGTGTCCAAGCTTATCGGTACCTTTTTGGATTGTGTTGCTCTTACCTGCGCGTGCTCTCCTCGTGTGAGGTTGGTTAGCGGTTTTGCGATTTTAGCGTAGTCGCGTATGAATTTTCTATAATATGATGTTAAGCCTAGGAAACTTTTAAGCTCCTTTAAGCTGGAGGGAGGTAGCATTTTCCTTATAGAATCTACCTTTTTTGGGTCTGGAAGTATTCCCTCGGAGGTCACAATATAACCTAGAAATTCTACGCTTGTTTTAAGGAATTGCGTTTTTTCTAGATTAACTCTGAGACCCGCGTTCAGAAGCCTGTGGATAACGGTCTCGATGTCCCTTAAATGAGTATCTTGGTCTTTGCTGAAGACTATGATGTCGTCGATGTATACGAAACATATACGACCTATGAATTCTTTGAGCACGTCGTCTATCATTCGCTGGAAGATAGAGGGTGCATTTTTTAGACCAAAAGGGAAGTCGCGAAAAATTCGTATTTTCCGTTCATTGTGGAAAATGCCGTTTTTGCGATGTCGCTGTCCTTCATTGGAATTTGGTGAAATCCCGAAGTGAGGTCAAGTGTCGTGAAATATTTAGCGTTACCAAGACTCGCGATGGTGCCATTAATGTCAGGTATAGGATACGTGTCAGGGACAGTTACGGCGTTTAACCGCTTGAAATCTATGACCATTCGATATTTCTTTTCCCCTTCAGACTGAGATTTTTTCGGCACAATCCATATGTGCGAATTGTATGGGCTTCTTGAAGGACGAGTTATTCCTTCTGAAAGTAGATTCTGGATTTGCTTCTCAACTTCTTCGCGCATGTTTACAGGGTAGGGGTAAGTTTTTGTGTAGATAGGGTTTCCGGTATTAGTTCTTATTTCGGCTTGGACATTGGTTTGAATTTCCATACTGCGGTCAACCGGGCCAAACAAAGTTTCGTATTTATCTAATATTTGGTAGAGCCTATTTTTAGTAAGGTTAGTAATGTTGGGATCCAGCGGTATGTTTGTTTCTATTTTATTAACTTGTTGTGCTATTTTTCGCTTAAGGGGCAGTACTAGATTTGGTTTTAGCATAAGGACGTTGAGTTCCCTATCTATTACCGCTTTAACTTCAGTCAACGTGTCGTCACCTATGATTCCGTCGAACCATTTGAGTCCTGGGAGGACGAAAAATGTGGTGGGAGTGTCCTTGCCCACAAACTTAAAAAATATCTACATATTTTCCTGTCTACTTTTATGTCGCCACCCGCAGAGGTTACTTTGAATGGCTTTTCACTGGCGTGTGTTGCGTGCTACGCGTTCACTTATGTAATTTTTATTTGCCCCCGTGTCTACTAGAAACTCTAAACGTACCCTGATCATGCGTACATATTCTAAATATGGTACGCCAGACATGAGGCTCCCATGGTAAAATTTATCTGGTCGCCCGTGAGTTGTTCTTTGTCTGCTGTATCCTGGGTTTCTTCTTTATCTACCGGTACCAGGTGGAATAACTTTTGTTGTTTACTAGGGGGTTGGTTCATATGTCCCGTGGAACCTGTACCCCTCTTTGCGCCGTCATATGCGGAAAATCTAGTGTTTCGTGACTGGGAAGATGGCTCGTAATTCGCTTTTACCAACGCCGACGGAGTGTCTCCGCCAATTTTGCGGTCTTGTTTGCCCCGAACCTGAGTAAGACGGTCTTGGTACTTCTCGGTTGCGGTCTTGCCACGTTCGGTTGTTGTTCGGCTGGCGTGGACGATATGGTCTGAATAGCCTTGGTCTCAGCCAGTGTAGTCCCTTCTGTTACGGGAGAAGGATGGGGTATCAATAGTATTCCCGTCTCCTCTATTTGCTAGGGATGGACGGTGGAACGCACTTCTTCGGTCCGCATTCAGCATCTTCAGGCAAGCAGAGTATGCCTCTGGCAAGGTTTTAATGTTTTGAACGAGGAGCAGGGCCGGTAGGTCTCCGTTGAGCCCCCTAATAAACACGTCTAATGCTCTTCGCCGGTGCGCTTCTGTCAGCGCTCTATCAGCGCTTCTATCGTTTCCTTATGTGCGTATTTTTCTGGTTTGATTGTGTTTATCATCAGGATAGTGCTTCTGAATTTGTGAATAGAAGTCGGATAATCTCTGTCGCCCTTGCGACATTAACGTCAGTTGCTGTTCCAACGTTTGGATGTCTCTAATGTCTGCATAGTGCAGCGAAAGGGTTTATTTAATCTTTGCCCAGTCCGAATCGTGGATGTTGTGCGCAAGTAGCGCAGAATCCGCGCCCCCCCCCTAATTTTTCCCCTAATATGTCTTTAGGATGGCAGTATATATCTGCTTGTGCCGCACTATTTCATAGTCCTTTATCACTAACTCTACACTATGCCCACAGAACGGTGTTCCCGTGAACCGTCGAACACCTGCAGCTCCTTGACACAGTCCGGAAGCTTGGCCACTTGAGCTAGTTCGTTTTCCGATCGAGGCGTAACTAGCGGCGCAACTGGTTCTGGCCTGGTGTCCGTGGACTGTCTCCGTACCTCCTGTACTTCTCTCTCTATTCGTTCCAGGTCCTGTGTAAGGCCTTGCAAAGAATCATCTCTGTTCGTCGCTTCCACCCTATTGAGACGCTCCTCAAACTTCTTTACCTTAGCAAGAATGGCATTCAAAGCGCCATTCATCTCCGTGAGGGACCTCGAAATCTCGTCGGAGTTCATTTTTCTGAAAATAGAAGATTTTGATTAAGAAATTGACAGACTTACACAATCCAATATTTCATTGGCTTCTTGAAAAAACGACGTGACCAGAACCAAATGTTTCCAAATATTTTTTTCCTCACGTATTCAAGTTTGAATGGAGTTCTCTTTTTCTTTTCACAAGACTAGAACCAAATGTTTCCAGAAATTTTTTTCTCACGTATTCAAGTTTGAATGAAGTTTTTCTTTTTCTTTTCACAAGTCACTTCGCACCGACTGCTCGGGCGCCAGTTAATCTCTCGTGTCCCGAGAGATATAAAAAATTAAAGTTGCGGCGAACCCACTGTTCGCCGATACTGATTCAAAAGTAAAACTTTAAGGTTGATTTGACGCAGGTCAAATGTATTTAAGTTTGACTGGCTTATCAAACCGCCTTTGAAAATATTCAAGTACATAGGTACTTACATCATTGTACTGAATAACACATATAAATGCTTTAGGAAATTTCTTTATAGATACCTCCCCTCCCACCCATAGTCCAAATAATAACTAAATATTTTTTTTATTTATTCAATTGTTATCAAATATTTTATTTATTTCAATTTATTAATAATTCATACTTCATGGTTAATATGCATACATTTTATGCAAATTAACGTTTTATAAATATGCAATGGATTTCGTGTGCACAGAAATTCCAAGTGTGCAAATGCCGTCGGCAAAACACTATTTGCATGCATATTTCAATTGCATACATTTTCCTAACATTTTAATTTATTAACAAAAAGGGATGGGATAATTCATAAATGTATGATTAATTTACATACATTTCATGAAAGGGCATATTTTGGGTATATAAATAGGTTTTTGTTTGTAAAGAATAAGCCAAATTTCTGCAATTTGCATCCAACATAAAACAAGCAAATATATTGCTATATTATATTAATTAAGTTCAAATTCATATAATCATAAAACAAGCAATATATTGCTACAAGTAATAAAATTTAAATTTAATTAATCCTACTAAATACCTATATTCCCACAAAGAAATCATATTAAGAGAAAATCCAGAGAATTTATACACCAGCTGAAACTGTTGACAGAGAATTTTCTGCTGTTAACTGGTTAACATTGAAATTGGATTGTGTGTGGTGAAGTGCAAGACGTGTTCACATGCAAAAAAGTTGGAATCTAGCAAAAACGCCTTCTCATTGTGTTTAAATTCTCTGGAAATTCCAAGTGTGCAAATGCCGTCGGCAAAACACTATTTGCATGCATATTCAATTTGCATACATTTTCCTAACATTTTAATTTATTAACAAAAAGGGATGGGATAATTCATAAATGTATGATTAATTTACATACATTTCATGAAGGCATATTTTGGGTATATGAATAGTTTTGTTTGTAAAGAAATAAGCAAAATTTCTGCAATTTGCATCAACATAAAACAAGCAAATATATTGCTATTATTATATTAATTAAGTTCAAATTTATATTAAACCATATAAAACAAGCAAATATATTGCTACAGTAATAAAATTTAAATTTAATTAATCCTACTAAATACCTATATTCCCACAAAGAAATCATATTAAGAGAAATCCAGAGAATTTATACACCAGCTGAAACTGTTGACAGAGAATTTTCTGCTGTTAACTGGTTAACATTGAAATTGGATGTGTGTGGTGAAGTGCAAGACGTGTTCACATGCAAAAAAAAGTGGAATCTAGCAAAAACGCCTTCTCATTGTGTTTAAATTCTCTGGTAAAACACGAACAAACTTCACTTTCAATCAATCACAATTTATTACGTCCCACTTGCACGCCCAAAAATTAACTGAACTAAACATCCAAATTAACTTATTAGCTAACCTATTACTGCTAACTATTTATGATGCGGTTGCAGTTCCCACATTTCGCAAGTCGAACGCTTGCGCGCGTAGACAGAATTGCTTATATTGCAATTCCCATGATTTCAATAATTTCGATATCTGACCTGATCGTTGGTTGCGCGTGTGCTGCGTCAGCGAAGTTAGAAAGTGGAACAATATGATCACATGCCTGGCAACGTGATTAAAGGGTGCGCCATTGGGAAGTATAGTGGTATTAGGCAACGTAACTTATATATATTTTTTTGCGATTTCGGATTTTCAAATTTCACCAAATGCTTACGTATATAGCATATATTGTTGTCTGGAAAAATCATAGAGATCGGTGGTATATATATTATATTCCCCATATAAACTGTAATTTTTGCCCCTTTTTTACGGCTAGAAGCTTCAAAATTCATCAAATTTCATCAAACAGTTACCTTTACGTCATATATTGTTCAAATACGTGATTCGTAGTCATAGTTTTTACACGCAGACCACAAAAAACCTGAAACTTTGCATCCTCACACAAAGTACCTACCTGTTTTTATACTCAGTTGAGCAGAGCTCACAGAGTATATTAACTTTGATTGCATAACGGTTGGTTGTACAGGTATAAAGGAATCGAGATAGATATAGACTTCCATATATCAAAATCATCAGTATCGAAAAAAAATTCGATTGAGCCATGTCCGTCCGTCCGTCTGTCCGTTAACACGATAACTTGAGTAAATTTTGAGGTATCTTGATGAAATTTGGTATGTAGGTTCCTGGGCACTCATCTCAGATCGCTATTTAAAATGAACGATATCGGACAATAACCACGCCCACTTTTTCGATATCGAAAATTTCGAAAAATCGAAAGTGCGGTAATTCATTACCAAATACGCATTAGGCGATGAAACTTGGTAGGTGAGTTGAGCTTATGACGCAGAATAGAAAACTAGTAAAATTTTGGACAATGGGCGTGGCACCGCCCACTTTTAAATGAAGGTAATTTAGAAGTTTTGCAATCTGTAATTTGGCAGTCGTTGAAGATATCATGATGAAATTTGGCAGGAACGTTACTCTTATTACTTTATGTCTGCTTAATAAAAATTAGCAAAATCGGAGAACGACCACGCCCACTTTTTAAAAAATTTTTTTTTAATTCAAATTTTAAAAGAAAAGTTAATATCTTTACAGCATATAAATAAATTATGCCAACATTCAACTCCAGTAATGATATAAAAAAAAATACAAAAATAAAAGAAAATTTCAAAATGGGCGTGGCTCCGCCCTTTTTCATTTAATTTGTCTAGGATGCTTTTAATGCCATGAGTCGAACAAAAATTAACCAATCCTTGTGAAATTTGGTAGAGGCTTAGCTCCTAGGACGATAACTGTTTTCTGTGAAAAAGGGCGAAATCGGTTGAAGCCATGCCCAGTTTTTATACACAGTCGACCGTATGTCCTTCCGCTCGGCCGTTAACACGATAACTTGAGCAAAAATCGATATATCTTTACTAAACTCAGTTCACGTACTTATCTGAACTCACTTTGTATTAGTGTAAAAAATGGCCGAAATCCGAATATGATCACGCCCACTTTTTCGATATCGAAAATTACGAAAAATGAAAAAAATGCCATAATTATATAACAAATACGAAAAAAGGAATGAAACATGGTAACTGTAGTGGTCTATTGACGCAAAATATAACTTTAGAAAATAACTTGTAAAAATGGTTGTGACACCTACCATATTAAGTAGAAGAAAATGAAAAAGTTTTGCAGGGCGAAATCAAAAGCCCTTGGAATCTTGGAAGGAATACTGTACGTGGTATTACATATATAAATAAATTAGCGGTACCCGACAGATGATGTTCTGGATCACCCTGGTCCACATTTTGGTAGATATCTCGAAACGCCTTCACATATACAACTAAGGGCCACTCCCGTTTAAAACCCTCATTAATACCTTTGATTTGATACCCATATCGTACAAACACATTCTAGAGTCACCCCTGGTCCACGTTTATGGCGATATCTCGAAAAGGCGTCCACATATAGAACTAAGGCCCACGCCCTCTTAAAATACTCATTAACACCTTTCATTTGATACTCATATCGTACAAACAAATTCTAGAGTCACCCCTGGTCCATCTTTATGGCGATATCTCGAAAAGGCGTACATCTATAGAACTTAGGCCCACTCCCTTTTAAAATACTCATTAACACCTTTTATTTGATACCCATATCGTACAAAATAAATTCTAGAGTCACCCCTGGTCCACCTTTATGGCGATATCTCGAAAAGACGTCCACCTATAGAACTCAGGCCCACTCCCTTTTAAAATTATCATTAACACATTTCATTTGATACCCATATCGTACAAACAAATTCTCGAGTCAGGCCTGGTCCACCTTTATGGCGATATCCCTAAATGGCGTCCATCTATAGATCTATGGCCCACTTCCTCTTAAAATACTCTTTAATACCTTCCATTTGATACACATGTCATACAAACACATTCCAGAGTTACCCTAGGTTCCTTTTATAACATGGTGATTTCCCTTACTTTGTCTCCACAGCTCTCAACTGAGTATGTAATGTTCGGTTACACCCGAACTTAGCCTTCCTTACTTGTTTATTTATATTTATCTTAAAAATCGTTTAGGTATGTAGATCTGTTCACTATATATTTCTTATCTTATGCATCCCATTATTCGGAGATTACGAACGGGATAAGATTATTGTTCAGCCTCATTCATGAAAGGTATGAAGTCTTCGGCACAGCCGAAGACAGTCCCGTTCTTACTTGTTCTATGTTAAGTATATAAGTTTGTACTTTCCCTAAAACAAACAAATGAAAAATTTAATGTCTATATACGTATGTATATAACTGCTACGCCTAACGTTAATTAATTCATAAATGTTCAGTAAGGCAGTTAAGGACCTAATGGAAATATTAGGATCAAATAGGAAATGCCGATATTTACTTTTGTCGTAGTGTTCAGCAAAAAAAAACATTGTATTTATATACATATAGAGATATATATATTGGATATGTCATATATGTAAATATATAAGCTAGTACATTGTATGTATGTATGTACGCGCTTGTAATAACCTGCACTCTATTTACTTTTAATTAAATATTCCTTCCACTATCATGTATATAATATATTCTTATTAAATTCCAGTGTGTAATTTTTTGTCAATTACCTCTCCTGTTTACGTCTAATGGTTCACTTCATGAATACGTGTACAAATTATATATGTAGTATATATATATGTACTCGCACTTACATTTATGTGTGTATGTATTATGTAGTCCTTTTAAATATTTTGTATTTTGTTTTCATTTATTTAATAGGACTGCATGCATACGATCTTTTGGATGAAATTATAACTATGGTTGTATGAATGTATTTTGTAAAACACCCCTTTTTTTGTATGCTGGTAATGATTGTACTTAATATGTATCTTAAGGCTCCATTACTGATACTTAGCATAGACTTGACTTGGCTTGCGAACTGTCACTTACAGTTCTGTTAAATGAACATTGCATGTTACTGATTACTCAAAACTTAGCAACACTTAACTTGACTTAGAAGTCTGTTGAATTTTGATTTTCTATGTAAGTTCTAAGTGACGTTTACATTTTGAGATGCCATTTGTTTGTTTCCATTTCATTTTGACATTTTGTCATACAAATTGACATTTATTTAAAAGTAAATTTCAACGCTGATTATGATGCCAGGTTGTATGCGCCAAGTGGAGTATAATCGTGGCTAAGTTGCCAAGTTTACGCCAAGTCAAGTCAAGTCTATGCTAAGTATCAGTCATGAGAGCTTTAACTACATTATGCACATTTTTACTGCTGGTAACATGGAAGAGATTTATATATGATTCATATCTGCTTACGCATTAAAAAAATATTAACACCGACGCAGCATAAAGTATAACAACCGTAACCACTCGCATCCTGCTTCTGTCATGTTGCTCGACTTTAACAAAATGTTCTCTAAATATGTATCAAATTGTCGTTACGGCCTTAAATCGGCTATTCCTACTAGTGTTACAGCTCAATGGAAAAACTCAACGGAATAGAGATTCTGCTAAAGTTTCGAAGTTCTACATGTATTGAAACGAACTCTACAATGCTGGCTTTGAAGTTGGATCACATAAGCCGAATGCAAAAATTGTTTGTTGCTTTACTGGGCGGTCTGCGGTAGGCATTGGAACAAATACAAATTTAAACTTTTATGCATTGTAATTTAAAATATACGATTGAAAAAAAAATGCCGTATACAATTAATTAGTTGCATATGAATTAGCACACGTTCTTAACCAATATTAGTTAGCTACTAAGACCCTACTCGGATTATCTGAGTATTGAGGCTGCATTTGTTCAGAAAAAAAACAATTCCCAAATATATAAATTTTTGACAAAGATTACATATGCTGAGATTAATGCCCCTATTACCGTTTACAACTCAACTCTGGTTGGGTTGAAATTTCGCAATTTGGTATTACCGATTACAACTCAACCTGTCAAAAAAATGTCTGTTGAGTTCTCTAGTCTAACAACTTTTTGTGGCATTACCGTTTACAACCTTGTGTTGATGTAGTTATCAAAGACGTCAAATTTGCAGTTGTTTTGAAAAAAATGTAAAGTTTTAGAAGACGGTTCACCACTTAATTTTTAACAAAAATTTTCAAAGTTCCGAAATAAGAATCCGAAAATAAAAATTAAAAATTTAATTTTGTCATATCTTTTTGGTTCAAATTTTCATATGGTTGTATTTTACCAGATTTTTTGTACACACAAATGCAGAGAGGCGTTGGATCCACCCAGGGTTATTTTTACAAATCGCGGCCAAATGCCGCCAACACAGAAAGATCTTCTGTGCAAAAAAAACTGTGGATCGGGACTCATATTTCCGACCCTCTCTGGACCATCTTGTGGGTTTTTGTAAATATTTTTCACAGAATAAAATTTTTATGAAGTGTATAATTGGGCCAAATTTATTTTAACTTATTTTTTTGCATAGAGAGCTGCTTCGGCCGTTTTTTGGTAATAAAACAAAACTTTATTGTTTTTTCATACCTACGCGTTTCGACGCGACAGCGCGATCCTCAGGGTATTTTGTTTTTTTACCAATAAACATGAAAATAGCAATTAGTTATAAATACACTTAATAATTTTCTCTCAATATAATATTTTTTCATTGCGTGTTGACTCACCATGTAATGGTATTTGCAAAAATATGTAACTAAATCCGTAAGTTTCTCCTTACTTTATATATGATTTTCTAACATCACAAAAACATTAATACATATAACATTTCTAACACCAGTACATTAAACATTAATTTAAAAATATATCACAGTTCTTTTCCATTTTGATTGTCAATTTTATTTATTTTATTTTATTACCGCAGTATATGCACTATTTGTGTTGTTTATATCTTCTTTGAAGTTTATGACGTTTCTCAGCTGTTGTTGTATACGTAAGGTTTCCAGTGTTAGTCGTCGTTTTTCTTTTCGCTCTATGTCCAATATTTTAGCGTTGGTGAAATCAGCTGTGTGATTGTTGCTTGTCAGGTGTTTTGCAAGTGCTGTTGTATACTTTTTTATTTTTGGCGTCCATTTCATGTTCATGTAGTCTTATACCCAACGCTCTTTTTGTAGTGCCAACATAGCTCTTGTTGCATTCATCATTTTCATTGCCTTTACACTTTATTTCATATACCACATTATTCTGATCTTCTTTTTGAATTCTATCTATAGTTTTGGTAAATATTTTGTTTAGCGTTCTATGTGGTTTGAGAGCATAACTTATGTTTTCCTTTTCTACAATTCTTTTTAGTGTTTGATTGTTTGTCAACCCTGGTACGTATGTAACGCCAATATATTTTTTTGTTGTTGAATTCTCTTGCTGTGTATTTTCGTTGTTATTCGAACTTTTAATATTATTTATTGTCGTTTCCATAAGCCGTTTTACGAGTGCAGCCGGGTAGCTATTTTTCAAAAGAATATTTCTTATTTTTTCATTATTTTCTGCTGTAAATTCATTGTCGCTTAGAATCTTCATTTTCCGAATTAGGCTAATTGCAGTATTTGTTTTTTGTTTCCATGTATGGTTTGAGTGGTAGTTTATTATTCTACCCGATGCAATAGTTTTTGCATACCAATTCAATGCAATCTTTCTATTTCTCCGATGTATCTCTACGTCTAGGAAGGCAATCTTGCCATTGTTCTCTTCTTCTTTCGTAAACTGTAGTTTGGTATGCTGCGCGTTTAGAGAATTTAGTATGTCTTCCACGTCCTTTATCTTTAATATTGCAAATATGTCGTCTAGATATTTTTTTATGTATTTGACTTGTATGTTTTTGCCTTCAATTCAGCTAAGCTGTCGTCCAAAATTGTGTCAATTGCGATACCAGCTATCGTTGGGGATAATGGGTTACCCATGGGCATACCATAAATTTGATGGTAAAAAGTATTATTGTATGTAAAATAGTTGTTGTCCTGAAGACAAAATTCAAGAATCTTCTGGAATTGCTTTCTTTCAATATTTGTATGCTCTTCTAATTTATTCCATTTTTGTATGATGGTGCGTATGGCTAGGTGTATTGGAATGTTGGTGAATAAGGATATAACGTCAAAAGAGATTAGCATTTCGTCGTCTAGAATTTTAATGTACTCTATTTGATTTCTAAGTTGGAAAGAGCTTTTTAGGTTGTAATCTTCCGATACTATATTTTTTAAAATATTTCCAATATATTTAGATAAACTGAAACAAGGTACGTTCGTGGACGAGGAAATTGGTTTAAGAGGTAAGTTTGGTTTATGTGTCTTAGGAAGTCCGTAAATCTCGGTGCATTGGCGGCTGATGATGTCAATTTATATTTCTCTTTTACGCTGATTTTTTCTGTTTAAACAGGTCATTTATAATTAAATTATTTTTCCGCAGTAACTTTTGGGTGGAATCACTTCTTATAGTTTTGTACGTTTGCTTGTCATTTAACAACTGCCCCACTTTCTGTTCACAGTCTTTTTTATACATTAATACAGTTTTGTTGCCTTTGTCTGCCTTTGTTACTATTATGTCATGTTTGTGTTGTTCTGAGTTTGTTTTGGTATGTGTTGATTTTTGCAGCGAGATTACTCCTAGCCATATTTTTTTCTCTTTCAGCGTCAATTTCTTGTATCCCTTGTTCTAAATCGGCAACGATATGTATCGGGGAAAAGTCTTCCTTGATATGGGCAGTGCAAACTTGTTTCCAAGAGACAGTAACAAGCGTGACTCCTGTGGTACATCAATGCTAGTTTTATTTGTGAACCACTCTCATTGTATAAATGTAAGGCGCGATAACCTCCGAAGTGATCTAAGGCCGAGCTTCTCTTCCAATTTGCGTCGTGCTCCTCTTGATTTTCCCTACAAATTGGCCGGATGGGACCTACATGATTTTATGCCGACTCCGAACGGCATCTGCAAGGCAGATGGGTTTTCACTGAGAGCTTTTCATGGCAGAAATACACCCGGAGCGCTTACCAAACACTGCCGAGGGGCGACCCCGCTTAGAAAAATTTTCTTCTAATTGAAAAACGTTATTTCTAAAATTTTTGATGTTGCTTTGCCCGGGGTTTGAACCCAGGGCATCCGGTGTGGTAAGCGGAGCACGCTACCATCACACCACGGTGGCTCCTCATTGTATCTGATGCCAAATTTACTAATATTTTGCCAAACTTGAGTTTCCAGCTTGTTCTCATGTGTCTTTTGAGTATTAGCGGCAATTATTTTGGAAAATTTATTATGATTTTTCAATATTTTTTAAAATCTGTTTCTCCCAGTCTGTTACGTAATATTTTCTCTGCCTGTCTTGTAGTATTTGTAATAATTTTGATGCTTATATTTGCTTCTTTAATTTCTAAATTGACGATTTTCGAAAGGAAATATTCTTCCAATTTTTCTAATTCACGCTGAGTGGTGTCTAGAATCGGGTAGAATAATAAACTACCACTCAAACCATCCATGGAAACAAAAAACAAATACTGCAATTAGCCTAATTCGGAAAATGAAGATTCTAAGCGACAATGAATTTACAGCAGAAAATAATGAAAAAATAAGAAATATTCTTATCGAAAATAGCTACCCGGCTGCACTCGTAAAAGGCTCATGGAAACGACAATAAATAATATTAAAAGTTCGAATAACAACGAAAATACACAGCAAGAGAATTCAACAACAAAAAAATATATTGGTGTTACATACGTACCAACGTTGACAAACAATCAAACACTAAAAAGAATTGTAGAAAATGAAAACATAAGTTATGCTCTCAAACCACATAGCACGGTAAACAAAATATTTACCAAACACTATAGATAGAATTCAAAAAGAAGATCAGAATAATGTGGTATATGAAATAAGGTGTAAAGGCAATGAAAATGATGAATGCAACAAGAGCTATGTTGGCACTACAAAAAGAGCGTTGGGTATAAGACTACATGAACATGAAATGGACGCCAAAAATAAAAAGGATACAACAGCACTTGCAAAACACCTGACAAGCAACAATCACACAGCTGATTTCACCAACGCTAAAATATTGGACATAGAGCGAAAAGAAAAACGACGACTAACACTGGAAACCTTACGTATACAACAACAGCTGAGAAGCGTCATAAACTTCAAAGATGATATAAACAACACAAATAGTGCATATACTGCGGTAATAAAATAAAATTAATAAACTTGACAATCAAAATGGAAAAGAACTGTGATATATTTTTAAATTAATGTTTAATGTACTGGTGTTAGAAATGTTATATGTATTAATGTTTTTGTGATGTTAGAAAATTATATACAAAGTAAGGAGAAACTTACGGATTTAGTTATATATTTTTGCAAATACCATTACATGGTGAGTCAACACGCAATGAAAAAATATTATATTGAGAGAAAATTATTAAGTGTGTTTCTATCTAATTGCTATTTTCATGTTTATTGTTAATAAAAACAGAATACCCTGAGGATGTCTCTGTCGCGTCGAAACGCGTAGGTATGAAAAAACAATAAATTTTTGTTTTATTACCAAAAAACTTCAGAAGCAGCTCTCTATGCAAAAAAGAAAAAAAATTTTATTTCCACTTTCGAATTCTAAAAACGGAGATCGAAACGCGTCTTTTGATACCACCTTTGATAAAAGTTAGATGGTGCATGGGCACCATGAAACGTTACAAAAAAAAACAATAAATTTAAAGCCGGTAGTTAAACCTTTTTTAATCAAACAATAATCGACAATTTTGTACACACGTTTACACGAATGATTGCATTGAATAACGTTTTGACTTTATGGAGGCTGGCCGCAGTTCGGATGCAGCCAAAAGAGGTGAAATTATGCGAACGTGAGTCCCATTGATACTAATCCCTACTCCTGGGAATCCTGTTTTAGAGTAAAATACAACTTTTGCTGTTTGGGTTTTAATCCACTTCGCAAAAAAATATGCTCCTCAATAATATCTAAAACCAGTCCAACACCAAAATCATTTCCACAGCATTTTTGATAGCTGCCATCAGCAAGGATCGGAGTGTGGCACATAATTTTAAAATAGGGGTAAAGCCTTCCCTCGAACGCGTTTGCGGAAATGGTTCTTAATTTTGTTTAGTAATGAGCAAAATGCTTCCGTTCAAATCTGCAAAATAACTTCATTTGAAGCTCATCTTTTGTCACTTACACATTTTCTTACTTGGTGCTTGGTAGTTCCAAGGGATTGGAATGATCCCGCGAATGTTTTCCGTATTCGCGGCATGTTAATCACCAACATTTTCGCCATTATAAAATAGATTTCATATCATATAATATCTTTAATAACAAAACCACTTTTGCAAATGCTTAAATTTCCGCTACAAATTGATCAGCTGTTCATTTATCTGTCAAATCATAACTTTCTTGGGTTGGCAGCACCAATTCAACTTCAACTGAAATAAGTTGTAATTCGTAATACCAAACAGGAGTTGAGTTGCCTGAAAATTGAGCTGTTTTAATTACAACCCAACTAAGTTGAGTTGTATACCCTAATAGGCCCTTAAGACAATTGTTATTTTATGATTAACAAAAAACAATGAAATAACTACTAAATACAGTGCAGGTGAAACGCGAATCGCAGGTTCTTATTATCAGATCTCTTCCGCATCTTATAAAAAGTATTAAAAAGTAGTAATGTTAAGTTGTCCGTATTCCGGAACGAACTCACCGCCTTAGTTGTTGTTGTTATTGTCGTTGTAATCAGAGGCCGTTGGTGTGGGCCTCTGCTGTTTTATTGTCACTGTTGGTAATGGCCAGAGGCCGTTGAGGTGGGCCTCTGCCGTTTGTGGTCGCTGCCGGTGCAGTCAGAGGCCGTGCTGTTTTGTGGGCCTCTGTTGTTTTGTTGTTGTTGTTGTTGTAGCAATAAGGTTGCTCCCCGAAAGCTTTGGGGAGTGTTATCGATGTGATGGTCCTTTACCGGATACAGATCCGGTACGCTCCGGTACCACAGCACCATTAAGGTGCTAGCCCGACCATCTCGGGAACGATTTATGTGGCCATATTAAACCTTCAGGCCATTCCCTCCCTCCCCACCCCCAAGTTCCATGAGGAGCTTGAGGTCGCCAGAGTCTCGTCTGTTAGTGAAACAGGATTCGCCGCGGATAGGTGAGGTTGACAATTGGGTTTGGAGAAGCTATATATTGCGCTGGCAACCTGGAAGGGTTGCGCTACACAGCCCCTTGAATCTGGTATTTTAGTCGCCTCTTACGACAGGCATACCTATCTCGCGGGTATATTCTGATCCCCTAATGCGCTGGGGGTGCTGTTTTGTTGTCGCTGTTGGTTATGGCCAGGGGCCGTTGAGGTGGGCCTCTGTATTTTGTTCCTACTACAAAGGAGGTGATGGTGTTGGCGCCTTCTACTTTTGCCTTGGGTTTCTATAATATTGTAATGGATGTAATATACGCGCAGCAATTTTTTTGGAAATTATATTCAATGTACACGTACGCACGTGGACATCCTCTTCCACGCTAGGAATTCCAAGTCACCCAATTATGTACTTGTTGGATTTTTGGTTAGCAAACCACGATCCCAATCAGATTCTCTGCACTTATTGCAGGACAGCGTTTCGATGTTGGTACAACGTCGCACGTGGACGACAGCGTTAACTCCCCGAAATTCGCAAGAAGCCTACAGTAAGCTAACACCCTTTTTGTTTGGATTTATCGCTTTCCACTTTATCGATATGTACTAGCTGGCACAATAGCTTGGCGTAAATTTTTCTTTTGTTGGGTATAGAACCTCTTTAATGCCAATTTCCACACCGACGATTCTCATGTGTCTTTATTTCATAACACACGCATAAAGTCGGAAACTAATTATTTATTGCTTAATAGCGCAATTAATTTACCAAAATTAAAATTTTCAACGTAAGCCGCGTTATTTGAATCTCTTTTCTTTGCTATAGATCTTTGCAATAGAAAAAATTTTTCTTTTATGCTTCCCGACATAACAATTTTTCGTTGTTCCGATGATTCCGCGGCTGACCACACTTAGCGAACTTTTCTTTTTAATCTACCCAAATGGCGCACCATGCTGTCACGGCGTTATTAGAAAAATTTTCCATTCCATTATAGGGATGGAAAATCACAGTTATCCAACTGTGGCGGCCATTATCGAATGGTTCAATGTTATGGTTAGCTCATCTCTACAGCGCTACACATGCCGCGTTCCGACTGTCAGAACCTTTGTGCTGATTTTAGGCGAATGTAGAGGAAGCATACCATTTGCAACTCTTGTGTCGTGGGAGCATTATGCGCTAAGTTAGATGGATTTATTAATAGACGTAATTTTAAAATGCGATGGGGCAATTTTTCTACTAAAAGAAAATTTACCACCACGTCGTGTTTCGTTGTCAATGTGTCGATTACATTTTGCGCTTGCCATCTCCGTTTGACAATCTCTATGCCAGCACAATGACAGAAACCCAAGTCAGCTGATGAGAGGAGCCACCCATATAATTGAGTCATGTGATATTGAAAAATCGTCATTGTCATTGGAATTTTTGGCGATGCCACTAGTATGAAAGAAAAAATCGTTTTAACCACCCCAGGCAGACATGAGTGAGGTGAATCCTGACTTTTTCACCTAACACTAGCCAACTAGTACGTTCAAAGGGTGAATCTCCCAAGTGGACCATAACAAACCTACTTCGCTTTGAAGACCTGACGATGAAGCGAAGAGGAAAACGGTTCACCTGTGGGAAGCCACCCTCAGGAACCTCCGAGGTCAGTTAACGTGGGGCACGACTCACCCCTAAGATAAGAGTCTCAAAGTTCTACCGCGAAGCTGACCGGGCAACAGAAGGTCCATCAAAAAAAGTCAAGTAAACTAATTTTTGGTTTCTTAGTTAAAGGCTTTGCGGCAGTTAGACATTTGTTATGGGGAACTCGTTAAAACTCCGTATAGTATTTTCTAGTGGTTATCGCCCTCACAGAAAAGACTAAAAAAAATATAGACATTTTAATGAAAGAGAACTCGTCAAAAACTCCGTATGGTATTTTCTAGTGGTTATCGCCCCCACAGAAAGGCAAAAAAAATTTATGTATGTAGATATTTTGATAAAGGAGAACTCGTCGAAACTCCGTAAGGCTTCCAACCCAAGTTTGGACTGCCAGGTTGTTCCGGTTCCCGGTGAGAACGCGTGTGAGCACCCTATGAAAGCGTTGCTCGGGGAGAATACTGGGCGAGATGTCCCCAACCGCCAAAACGCCCAGACAAGGTAAAAAAAAGTTAAATTGGTAGGTAAAAAAAATCGATCTGTCAGTCTGGAAAAAAAAGCGTTTTGTTGGGGTCATTGGGGACGAATATCCGAAGCATGGAAGCGACCTGCCAATTTCCCGTTTAGGTCCTCGAGATCATACAATGCATTGCCTACTTTTCGGAGCACTCGACACTTAAGTTATTTGGGTAGGAATTTGGCACTAATGCCCTGTTTTAAGTTGCTCAAAGCAAAGTTTTTTCGTAAAACTTCCTGACCTTCCTTGTAGTTGACTTGCCTAGAGCGCTTGTTATAGGTGTTTATGCCCCTATCCTTTGCCTGATATAAATTTCTACGGATTTGCTCACTAATATTAGTCAACTTGTCGGCTCTATTTGCTATGGTAATCTGGTCTTCCCTAAGGCTGCTGAGTTTTTCCAAAATATTGTAAGCTGATTCATGTTGAAGCATGTTTGGACCAAATAATGCAAATTATGGAGAGCACTGAATCGCCATATGAAAATCACTTCTCAGATCTGATAAAATTTTGGGTGCTTATCCCAATCGGTATGGTGTGGTTTGTCCTTCAGGAAAATTCTTATCTTAGAAACAATTTCTCTATTAACGCGTTCGGATACGTTGGCTTGAGGGGAATATAACCCCGTCCTCACGTGCGTTACCCCATAATTTACTAAAAATTGGTTCATTTCCTTCGAGATAAACTGTTTACCATTGCCGCTATGAATAAACTCAGGGACCCCTACAGCTGGAAAAATTTCGGAACCGAAGTAATTTATAACATTAACAGTTTGAAAGATGGCCCAATACTATAAAAAGAAACTGATTTCGCCGCTTAGATCTCGGATAAGGCCCCAGGAAATCGCAATATAACCGTTGAAATGGCCTTTCCGAAGTGAAGGTACTGCCTATAGGTGGCCTGGAATGTTGGATGGTAGGTTTTACGAGTTTGCAAGTATCGCACTTACTCACGTAGTCTCGAACGTCCTTAGCTTGCTGTGGCCAGAAATATTTTTGCCTAATGCGTTCTAATGTTTTCTGCCAGCCCTCATGATACCTCCTATTAGCATCGGGTGCCAATCTCACGGCCTCCTCTGTCAACCCTTTCGGTATCCACAAACGCCATAGCGAATCTTCTTCACCTTCCACCCCCTTCCGAAATTTAACCCTCTTGAAAATCGCACCATCCACCACTCGTAAGTCCGGGAGCGACTCCTCGTTTTCAGTGACGGTCCTAATCAAATCCACATATTCGTCACTGTTAAAATCAAACCGCGAAAGCGCATCGGGTACTATATGCAGGTTGCCTTTGCGATGTTCCATTCTAAAGTCGTATCTTTGCAGCAGAAGCGACCACCTCGCCAACCTCCCGCTCAAGTCTTCTTGAGTCATCAACCACTTCAGACTCGAGTAGTCGGTAATAATGCGGAACGGTAATCCTTCAATATATGGTCGGAAGCGCTTCACGCTGACTATGGCGGCGAGACATTCCAGCTCGGTTACTGTATAATTGTGTTGAGCATTATTCCATTTTTTTGAAACGAATGCGATTGGATGCTCAGCGCCCTCATCATCGACCTGGAACAACACCCTGCCAACATCTATTTTGGAAGCGTCGCATTGGATTACAAACTCTCTGGAAATATCGGGTTGGGCCAAGACAGGAGCGGAACTCAAGGCTACTTTAAGTTTTTCGAAGGCCACTATAGCTTCAGAGGTAAGATTGAATGGTCCTGGCGATTTCCGAAGACAATCCGTAAGGGGACCTGCTAGGTCAGCAAAATTAGTGATGAACGCCCTATACCAATTTGCCATGCCAACGAGCCTACGCACCTGACGAGGAGATTTCGGAATTGGGAAATTCTTAACGGCTTCTATTTTCCCTGGGTCTACCTTTAAACACCCGTTACCTATCAGGTATCCTAAGTATCGAATCTCCTTTTGGCAAAATTTGCTCTTTTTTACATTTATGGTAAGCCCGTCAGCCCTCAAACACTTCGCCACTTCCGCTAGCAGGTTCATGTGATCCTCGAAATTCGCGCTGCATACCATTAGATCATCCAAGTAAATGAAAACAGTCTCCCTCAAGCGCGATGGAATTACCTTATCCATGAGTCTGCTCATTTTCTGCGGTCCATTGCATTTGAAATGATACAGTGGTACGGAACGGCGAAGGCTGTCTTCTCCTTGGATGATTCCGTCAATTTAATTTGGAAGAACGCGTCCTTTAGGTCAATGTCGCTGATATAATGCGTGTCCTTCAGTCTACTCAACAGGCCATTGATATGCGGCAACGGGTACGAGTCCTTCTTCGTGACCTCGTTAACCTTCCTGGAGTCAATGCACATCCGGACCTTCCCTGGTTTTCGAACTAACACCACGGCGAGTTCGATTCCTCGATCACTCCCATTTCAAGCAAACTGTCTATTTCCTTAAACGCTTCGGCTTGCCTTGGTGGCGAAAGAGGGAAGTGCTTGCTTTTGATCGGAACCGCGTCGCCCGTATCAATATGGTGTTCAACCAGCTGTGTTTGCCCCAAACCTAACTTTTAAAATGACGGGAACATCTCTATTACCTTATGCAATTAGGTCTTCTGCTTTTTTGTCAAATCATGGAAATTATCCTTCTCTTCGCTAACTTCTAAACACGCTACACTTGGAAATATATCAGAAGCTAACGCGAATGCTTTCCAGAAAGACAACTCCGAAGTAGGCTTCTTGAAGTACCGAAGGTACAAGATAAAAACGAATATTTTTGGTGGTATTTTTGAAAGTCATGGGTAAAGAAACCAAACCCAATATTTTTGCTTGTTACCACCCGCTGTATATACGAAAGCCTGCAGTGGGTGATACTTCAGACCATTTACTTCCAAAAATTTCTCACAATCCTTTCCTAGTATAGAGACTTTAGCTCCAGAGTCCAGTAGGCCTACCACAAAAGTTTTTTCTATCTTTACTCTGACTAGAGGTCTTTCATCCTCTGTAAGGAGAACCGTAGTACTCTGGAGAAGCTTTCGCTCTTTTACACGTTTGGCATATCTTTTACGGCATTTTAAAATATTTTCCGACACCGTGAAATTGGATTGATTGACAAAAATTCTAGATCTCACTAGCTCATAATTATGTTCTCTTTGTTCGAGACTAGGTGGAATTGCGGCCTGGCAGGCAACATCCCTACTAAATGACTTCAAAAATTTTACCGGCTTGGAAACAAAATACGACGAAGTTGGGCCATCTGAGTCTGATCCGGTTGAACTATCTGTACTCTCAGGGAACGTTACTATGACCCTCGGAGGTTCCTTCGCAGGAGTGCTACTAACATTTGGGAACCCGCCATTCGTGAAGGCTCTACTAACTGGTTCAGCGCCCGAGACAAATCGCCCACTGGTTGATATGGGGGCTATGGCCCCGAACGAGTTACCCCCTCTGTCTTCTCGCTCGGATTCTGGTTTCCCTGTCGACGATGATCCCTAGGGCATTTCGGAGTGAGGACTACCTTTAGCCCACACTTGAAACAAAACGGGTTCGCAATAGATGTACGAATGCCCCACGCTTGACAATTCCAACACTGGATGCCTGAATAATCCGGTCTCCCCGTCCTTCTAAAATCCAATGCCTCGATCTGCGGGTCTACTTCGCCGTCTTCATATTCGGGTCTTACGTCTGGTGTTATTGCGCGAGCCTCGTTCACGTGACGTCCCGGGTAAGTGGTTCTCAATAACTTGCTTTCTTTCAGCACTTGTTCCCCTCTGCGTGCTACATCGCGTAGATCATGAAGGGTTCTCACTTCCGCGTTGAAAAGCATCATCTTAAGGTTACTGTTGACGTTTCTTTTTATGATGTCAATCAGTAAGACCTCTGACATTGGTTCCTTAGGCGCGCATTTAAGGAGAATATGTCCGTGTGGAACACGTCATAGCACTCATTCGTCTTCTGTTTGCGCATTGAGATCTCCATCATGATCTCATGATCGCTTTTCAGAGTACCGAATTATCTTTTTAGTGAATAGCACAATAATGCATAAGTCGCGTTTGGGTTTTGTTTAGTAAACAACCAGTACCACTCTTCGGCCCGCCCAGAAAGGAATAGGTGGAAACTCGCCATTATTTAGTCGTCAGAGCATTGTGTACGCTCACACAGGGTGCCTAGCTTAAACAGGAAATCCGCGATGCTCCCACTACCATCGAACGATATTTTACACTCCTGGGGTTTTACTACAATGCTGGTCGAAGCAGGGTTTGTTGGGGTTACAGCCGCTGGAATTGGGTTACGCTCCGTTCTACTCGCGTTCCTGTTAAAATTTATCGATTGTTGAGCAGACTCGAGAGCTGCGTTGAGCTGGTCCATTTTCTTTCGCATCGTCCCCATCTCCCTCCGCATTTCTTCCTGCGTGGTCTGGAAAAGTTGGTGTAACACTTCCACCCACGAGTCTCCAAGAGAAGCTTCAGCGCGGATCCCTGGGGTATGCACCCTATCGCTTGCAGCTCGTCCAAAATTCCCATGATTTAATGGCAAAGCACTAGTTCCGTCCTGTGCGTATGTCGACACATTGGTCATTAGCCTCGAGGTATTATGCGCGTTTATCAGGGGCGCGCTAAGATTGCTGTTGTTTTCCTGTCCATCCATTTTTCCGCGCTGGTCATTTTGGTCCGAGCTTGCATTCGTCTCCGCTGGATCTCCATCTCGGGTACCTACTGGTGTATGCATCACCAGGGGATGCTTAGCCTTCGAAAAACGCCCCCTGTTATTGCTACCCCGGTACTGGTTCCCTCTAAAGTTGCCCCCACTCCCGAACGGAGTGTTCCTGGTGGCCATTCGCACAAACGATTGGTCATGCGACATTATAATCAAAAAGAACTGAGTAAATTGATACAATTGCGTGTTAGGGTTATAAAAAAACGTGTGTATAAAGGCAAAATTTAGGGCAGTTAGGGGTTAAAGAAAAAGTCAGAATACACTTCACCGTATATTATAGACGACGCTTGGTTTAAAAAAATATATGTATTGGAAAAAAAAATCGCGAAATTTCAATTTAGTATTAATTCGATAATCGTATCGAAAAAAAAATCAGAAAGCTGGAAATAAAGTGGTTATTGAAATATACGTGTTATATAATCAATAAAAAACAGTATAGGTTTCGCAAAAGTACTTGTGTATTTAGGTGTTAATGGGAATGCTGATATCCCATCATTAGAAGGCACTGGTATATAAGGAAAAATTCTGTTACAAAAAAAAATCACTCATACTTGTTCCTAGTGCTCCCAACCGCAGCGCAAAATGGTGGGTCTTAGGGACCCGCCTCTGGGACTGGTTGGGGCCACTAGGGTCAGTTCCAGACACACACAGTTTAGTCCCAGAACACCCAGCCGCAACGGCAGGGCGATCTCCAAGGACTCACCTCTGGGACTGGCTGGGGGTGTTGGGGCCTCCCGTCATTCAAACTTGACACCCTTTCCTGCCTCCGCCGCAATGTATGGAGCGGTTTCAAAAGCCGCTCCACAGACTAGTGGGACAGGAAAGGGTGCCGCTCTGATTCCCAGCTCAACCCGTCGCAATCTAGGGTACCACCTGAGACGTGGGATGAGCTGGGGTCCTTATAACACTCACATTCACACACTCATACCAGACAACACAAGACAATACAAATATTCGACAGAAAAGAAAAAAAATTACAAAATTTTAAACATTAAAAAAAATAAAAACCCCAATTAGCGGACACATATTTTAAACCCGAGCCATCTAGCGGACGACATCCGGGAAAACTACACCCCAAATCTACAAAAAACTAAGTGCGTGCAGCACTGCCTCATCGGGTGAAATACAAAATCCGTAGGGACTTGACATGCAGTCACGTAGAACCCTCCGCTACTGCCCCCGATGACCACTCTGGACAACCTGATCCGTCCAACCATTCCACCGCAACGCAGGTGGCTGCTCCTGCGGCTGCTCACCTCGGACTGATGGGATGCTCAACTTCATAAGTTGACCCGAACTGACCACCGAGACCAGCGCTTAACGTGCCACGTTAGGCGCCCTCAGCAACTGTCAACAATGATCACTCCGGATCAAACTTCACAAGTTGACCAGGAATGACCAGCGCGACAGCTCCTCAGGCACCAAACCGTTGGGCGCCATCTGTTATGTATCGCATCTACAATGGAGCAGCAAGGAAGGCAGTCGGCATGATCTAGTGGTGCTCTGTGGATAGTCATGTCGGCTGGGCGGGGTTCTTGTCAACCTTGCCGTCCTGCGCCATAAACAGAAAAAACCATCATATCATGCCATAAAAAAAACCGTCAAAAAGCGCAGAGCTCATTCAAAACGCTTAAAATTCAAAAGAAAACGACATCCGGCAGAACCGGATGCCACGGACAAACCGTTACAACATTCAAATTCACAATAAAAAAATGAAACGCGAAAGGAAGGAAACAACAACTAATCGAACCGGAATTGACCGGTTACTATGGCTGAAAATCGAAGACGAAAAAAAGGCTGAAAATTAAAAAGGAAAAAACGACGAATATACATAGGGGGCGCCGCGGGTGTTGTTGCGACGCCCGGTGCTATTCCCACCCTCAAAACCATAGCCCCCGACGCACCCAATTTTTCGGTGGCCCCTTACCTGTATACCTACGTGCCTTCTAAATAATAAGGAAAATCAGCATTCCCATTTATAATACAATATTTATTTACTAGGCATTATATAAAAAAAATATACAAAATTCATTTTCTTACATCACCTACCCTATTGGCGGAAGAGATAATACAGTCGACCGAAAATTATACAAATAAAAATTTACTTTTCTAGGTAGTTGTACGTTTTAATTAAAGTCCTATTCGTAGATAATTAGGGGGTAATTTTATCGTATTTTATTTTACGTTTTATTCTTATTATGATTTATGTATGATCTTTATTATTTTATTATATGCTGTTTTATCATAGTTTATTTTTATTTTGTTATATTCAGTTTGATTTTACTGTAATTGATTTTATCTAATTTTATTTTAGTTTAGGTTTATTTTATTTTCTTTTAGTTTAATTTATTTTATTTTATTTTGATTTAGTATTATATTTCCCTCCCTTTTTCTATGTTAAGTGTATAAGTTTGTACTTTCGCTTAAACAGACAAATGAAAATATTTTATGTCTATATGCGTATGTATATAACTGCCACGCCTAACGTTAACTAATTCATTAATGTTCAGTAAGGCAGTTAAGGACCTACTAGAAAATCTTAGTATCAAATAGGAAATGCTGATATTTGCTTTTGTCGTAGTGTTCATCAAAAAAAAAGAAACATTGTATATATATACATATAGATATATATATATGTATATCGGCTACATCATATATGTAAATATATAAGCTATCACATTGTATGTATGTATGTACGCGCTTGTAATAACCTGTACTCTATTTACTTTTAATTAAATATTCCTTCCACTATCATGTAATGTAAATGATCTGTGATCCTTACACTGAAAAAAATTAAAGCGCCAACTTGCCCTGGATACTAAGTAAGAAACAAGCTTTTTCACAATTAACATTTAAAAACTTTATTTAATATTCAATAATTAAATACGATAGTGGTTAGTATGAAAGCCCCGACGCAACTGCTCTCTGCGTGGACTGCTGCTTCCTTTTATAACATTTCATGCAGCTACATTCTGTAGCCAGACATATGCGACGTCTGGGTGTGAGTGTGGCCTTGACTTCCCGCAGGTGACTTACTTGGCTGGCATGTGCAATGCAGCTCAACATTGTGAAATAGAAATATGCTGACTCCGCTGCAATGTGCATAGGTACTGACTTGGTTCCATAGGTTAATAACGTTGCGCAATATTGTTATTGCGCGATATGATGAAATGCACTTGGCTTTGAAGCGGGTGTTAGGTTGCAGTTATGCTGCTTACAATAATTATGCTAACGCAGCTGCAGGTGGCCCATCAAACGTGGGAAGAATAATTATGCTGACACAGCTGCAGGTGGACCATGGGACTGTGGGAGGAATGATTATGCTGAAACAGCGGCAGCTGGCTATGGCGTTGTGGGAAAAATGATTATGCTGACACAGTGGCACGTGTAAACTTCAGCTAGTGGGAATCCAACATGTTGGGTGCCGCCAGTGTGTTAACTCCTCCCCCTTTAAAGATCTGCGTCCCGCGGATTAGTTGGCAAAGAAGGATTTTCGCTCTTCGACTAAGCCGATTTGCAATATTTATTTCAGGTAAGAGTATCTTTGCTGTGATCTTCCTCCAAATGCACCAAATGAATAGCATAAGTAGCGATAACCCTGATCCTTCAGAAAGTGCGAACCAATTGGTGTTGTCCCTTAGGTATTTCAGAAGTTTAATGTTATTCCGTGTACCAGGTTAAGGTTTAGTGCCATGCTGGTGGTTTGTAATGCTGGTCAACACTCTTCCACCTGTGCTCCAGAACTACTAGTGGTTGAGTATGTTTCGTTGTTAATGACAATGGTCTCGTTGTCCATCTGAAGAATATACGAACCGTTTAGATAATTAAACTTTTACCTGATCCTACTGTGCCCATAAAGTTATCAAGGAATATCGTGTCCTCTTTGATAACTTCTACCGTGGATTCTTTGTATGTAGAGTAGGTACAACTTGCGTGTCCGCCTTTGAGGCGTGTCAGACAACCAGTTTCCTGTTATAAGTCAAGAGATTTCCGGTCGCAGACCATAGCAGAAGATAATTGCAAGCAATTTTCTCTTATCGCATAAGTCTGGAATTTGTTGGTCGGGATTGACCTGTATCGCAAATCTATACGGCGAACTCCTTGATGTTTGCCCTTGTGATTAAGTGATTAAATCTGGTATCAGTGACCTTAGGCAAGGACAACACATACAGAAGGAGCGTAATTCATTAGTCTTTTTAAAAATGGCATTGTTTACCTTGTATTTCTGTTCAGTATTTTCCTTGAGGACATTTTCGTTGCGAAAGACTTCGTCCCAGTCGGTGGCATCTGGTGAGCCAGCGACCCACTTCCAGGCAGACCCAATCCAGTTAACTGATCGTCTTGCTCTTTCGGATTTATATCTCTTAGTTCGCTCAGGTGTGTGCGGATTCTGTTTAATTGGAATGATATTACCTCTGTCGATGATGTTGTTTCATTAAGCGTTTCTAGTGTTTGCTCTAGTCTGGTTGTTGCCAAGTCATATCGCTGCAGGTCAATGGTATGAATAAGTTTGAAGCGCCCATCAATGATCCATGCGGATCCATCTCGTATGGTAGCTGGTGGTGAGTCCATCTCGAATATATCGTACGTGTGTACAGTTGCGCAGAGGCAGATGCTATTAATTAAATAAAGACATTAATCGAATTTCATTCACCTTTACCACATACGTATATTTTAATTCTAATATTAATTTTCTAATCTAGGATTTTACACATTCATTCATTCATACAGTGAATCAATTAAAGCTATGTAAAATTATAACTATCATTATTTTAGGATTTTTATACTAGTTGAGTTGCGCAGGTGGAAGAATTGGAAAGTAAAGTTGGTATTAGTAGTTGGAAAGGACAATTAGATTTTGATTTTATTTTTAGGGGATTTTTAAGGGTTTTTTTTTGTTTTTTTGGGAGCCGTGAAACAGTGTAACAAAATGACTTCGCTCTTTGTTTGGTGTTAGTTGTTAGTATGTTAGTTGTCTAGTGCTAGGTTAGTTGTTTCTCTTTTCTTTATTCTTTTTTCTGTTTTTTCTTTTTTCTTTAGTGAGGATGCCATTCCCCCTTTTTTTATATTTATTATTTTATTTTAATGAACGCTTTTATGCGTTTTGCGTATTGCCGCTTTATGCGGGTTTATTTACCAGCCCAATGACTGTAGGGTTGTTTTTTACTTTTTTTTTCGTTTTTCTTTTGAGCAGTGCGTGCATTGTATTAAAAAAAATTTTAATTTGCATCGGAATATAGGCGATTTCTCAGCTGACGAAAGGGTCGTGGTGATCCCTTTTAACCATAAGCGTTGATGATTGCAAATGGCCTACTCGGGGCACGAGTAGCTTCACGTCAATTAAAGCAAAGACCTTATGGTGGAGTTGAACCACACCGATCGTCATAATTTGAACCAACGAGTTATTTGGAATTGAACCAACCTCTGACTGGATCGGCTACAAAATACTTTGCACCCAAAGCCCTGGGACTAAGGGATCTAAGCATGAGATTTGTCTTGTGACCAATGTTATCTCAGACCTTTTTTACGTCGGTCTTGTGGAATTTTTTCCCACTTTTAGTAACAATAGTTACGTTTCTGTTTTCAGCAACAGTTTCTTCTTTGTACAGTGGCTTTTGTTTAGCCTTTATCTGTTTATTTGCAATAAATAATTTGTCTCCTGCAGTGAAGGTGCGTGGGGTAGAACGTTTATTGTTCAACCTAGCGTTCCTGACCTCCTGCTCCCCCTCTAATAATGCTTTAACGTCTTCATACGTTTTTTTCTCTGAAGTCCACCAATCCCTGGTAATTGACTCTAGAAGTCTTGTTAAGGAATACGTCTGCTGGCTTTCGCTTAATAACAGAATGAACGGTATTGTTGTACCGGTCCACTGTTATCGAGAGACGTTCCTTCGGAGTTAATCTATTAAATTCAAGAGAAATGCAGCGGTATATTTCAATCAAGGTTTAGTGCAAGCGCTCAACCTGACCGATGCTTTCACTTCGTTGTGTGGGGGTTTGGTAGACTTCTATACCTAGTGAGCGGACATAGTTTAAGACAAGAGGAATTGCAAAACCTCTTTCGTTGTCCGTGGCCAATATTTTTGGTACTGAGAAGTAGTGCAGGAGATCAGTAAGCTTTTTTCGAATATGTATTGAAGACTTGTTATTTATCGCAAATAGCTTAGCGAATGTTGAAAATTTATCTATTGCGCTAAGGTATTTTTGTTTTTCAATCTCGAAGATGTCTATATGCAGAATCTCGCGGGATAGCTAGTGCTCCAATTCGTTTCCATTAATCGGTTGAAATAATTCGCCATATTTTTCAATTATTTCGCTTATCCTTCTTCTCGCTTCTAAAGGAGGTCCCCAGACATTGTATAATTTACTTCACTGGATATTCGTGCCTTAAGGGCTATTTTATATTTCTTAATTTTTAAAACATTATTCTTCCTATCTACCACTGCTCCGATATACTTAAGGGTATCGTCGCCAATAATCCCATCGAATGTTTTAAGACCGGGAAGGATAAAGAAAGTTATCTCGGAATTAATGCCTAAGTCTGTAAAAAATGTCTAAGTTATTTTTTCGGTTATATCTGCGCAGCCCCCCCTTGGTCGAGCGCTAAATACTTTCCGCACAAGACAACCCTGTTTGGTCACAGTTGGGCTAATAAAATTCTCATTCGCAGCCGTATCGACCAGAAAGTCCAGCGTGCGGCCGTCGGAAAGTTTGTATTCTATATATGGCACGCTAGATGGCCGTTCGGTGCAAAATCCTCTTCTTGGACCGGTTTAGTTTCTTTCTCCGCGTCGTCTGTGGTCACATGATAAAGTCGTTGTTGCTTTGTGTTTTCCGACCTAGCATCACGTTTGAAGGGGTTTGGCCGGTTCATGTAGTTTACGCGGCCACTCAGAATGGACTGGTCCACGTGCATCTTTTCAACAGGTGGTTGCGAAGAAGTTGATTGGCCTAGCTTCGGGGATTCCTGTTGATTTGAATTTCGCTTTTCGAAAGGGAATCTTCGCTCCTGGGGACGCCATATTGTCCTTGGAGGTATTGGTGGTGCCCTGGTGGAATCTAAACCATGCATGTGATCTAGTATCGCGTTCATTGGCGCAACAACGCGATTGTCGTGGCGTGCGCTGTGAATCGTATAGTTTCGGAAATTAGTGTTTTGAATTTCGAGGCATGCGGAATATGCCTCAGATAGGGTTTTAGGACGTTGTATGAGGAGCATTTTAGCAAGCTCCCCGTTCAGGCCGCGGATGAAAACATCCAAGGCGCGATTCCTGTAAGTGTCTATGAGGACTTTTGTCGTCTCCTCAGAGTACGTCTCTATTTTGATCTTGTTTATAATTAAGGAGAATTGGCGATTCACGGCAGCGTAGAATACATCAAGCCGTGAATCTTTTTGGGACAATTGATGGAGTTGATACTCCAAAGTGAGTGATAGGCACTCCTTAATGGCAATCCAGTTGGTGTCGTATATATTGTACGATATTAGGGCAATGTCAGCTGCTCCCCGTACCTTTTGGCGAATGTGCTGTAAAATAGTATGGTATATCGGTTTGTTTCTTACCACCTTGGAGTCAGACAGGATGCTCTCAACAGAGTGCACCCATGAAATGTATTGGACGGAATTGCCGTAAAAGGTTTGCAATTCTTTCACACAGTCGGGTAACCTGGAGATGTCCTTAAGATCCGCCCTCCGTTGCAGAAGCTCGCGGTTCTGCTTCCGGTACGGATGATTGGCTAGTTCCTTCTAAAACGTCGAGCCGGGATCGCAGATTGTACAAGGCAGATACCCGCCTATCTACGCTGTTCACTTTTTCCAAGAGTGCGTTAACCGCACCTGTCAAATTTGTAACGGTGGTCTGCAGCGCTTCCATTATCCTGCAAGAAAATATTAAGATTTATTTTTAGATATTCTACTTACGCCCCTATCACGTATAGGTTTAGCATTAGCACACTGTTTTTTATTTTTATAATTTTTTGGGCTATCAGCCTCTTTTCACTTTATACACTATCTTCACTGTCCCTGCTCGGGCGCCACTTAAAGGATCTGTGATCCTTAACCTGAAAAAAAATTAAAGGGCTAACTTGCCCTGGATACTAAATAAGAAAGAAGCTTTTTCACAATTAACAATTAACAACTTTATTTAATATTCAATAATTTAATACGATATTGCTTAGTATGAAAGCCCCCGACGCAACTGCTCTCTGCGTGGACTGCTGCTTCCTTTTATAACATTTCGTGCAGCTACATTCTGTAGCCAGACATATGCGACGTCTGGGTGTGAGTGTGGCCTTGACTTCCCGCAGGTGTCTTACTTGGCTGGCATGTGCAATGTAAAAGTCTCACAACATTGTGAAATAGAAATATGCTGACTCCGCTGCAATGTGCATAGGTACTGACTTGTTGTCATTGCGCGATATGATGAAATGCACTTGGCTTTGAAGCGGGTGTTAGGTTGCAGTTATGCTGCTTACAATAATTATGCTAACGCAGCTGCAGGTGGCCCATCAAACGTGGGAAGAATAATTATGCTGACACAGCTGCAGGTGGCCCATGGGACTGTGGGAGGAATGATTATGCTGACACAGCGGCAGGTGCCTATGGGATTGTGGGAAGAATGATTATGCTGACACAGCGGCACGTGTAAACTTCAGCTAGTGGGAATCCAACATGTTGGGTGCCGCCAGTGTGTTAACTTGTATATAATATATTCTTATTAAATTTAAGTGTGTAATTCGTTGTTAATTACCTCTCCTGTTTACGTCTAATGGTTCACTTCAATAATACGTGTACAAATTATATATGTGGTATGTATATATGTACTCGCACTTACATTTATGTATGTATGTATTATGTAGTCCTTTTAAATATTTTGTATTTTGTTTTCATTTATTTAATAGGACTGCATGCATACGTTCTTTTGGATGAATTTATAACTATGGTTGTATGAATGTATTTTGTAAAACGCCCCTTTTTTTTGTATGCTGGTAATGATTGTACTTAATATGTATCTTAACTACATTATGCACATTTTTTCTGCTGGCAACAAGGAAGAGATTTATATATGATTCACATCAGCTTACGCATTAAAAAAATATTAACACCGACGCAGCATAAAGTATAACAACCATAACCACTCGCATCCTGCTTCTGTCATGTTGCTCGACTTTAACAAAATGTTCTTTAAATATGTATCAAATTGTCGTTACGGCCTTAAATCGGCTATTCCTACTAGTGTTACAGCTCAATGGAAAAACTCAACGGAATAGAGATTCTGCTAAAGTTTGGAAGTTCTACATGTATTGAAACGAACTCTACAATGCCGGCTTTGAAGGTTGGATAGTCCTCTTACATCACATAAGCCGGATGCAAAAATTGTTTGTTGCTTTACTGGGTGGCGGTCTGCGGTAGGCATTGGAACGAATATAAATTTAATCTTTTATGCATTGTTATTTAAAATATACGGTTAAAAAAAATGCCGTATACGTTGCATATGAATTAGCACACGTTCTTAACCAATACTAGTTAGCTACTAAGACCCTACTCTGATTATCTGAGTATTGAGGCTACATTTGTTCGAGAAAAAAAAACAATTCTCAAATATATAAATTTTTGACAAAGATTACTTATGCTGAGATTAAAACAATTGTAATTTTATGATTAACAAAAAAATATGAAATAACTACTAATACAGTGTAGGTGAAGCGCGATTCGCAAGTTTTTATTATCAGATCCCTTCGCCATCTTATACAAAGTATTTACAAAGTAGTAATATTAAGTTGTCCGTATTACGGAACGAACTCACCGCCTTAGTTGTTGTTGTTATTGTCGTTGTAGTCAGAGGCCGTTGGTGTGGGCCTCTGCTGTTTTGTTGTCGCTGTTGGTTATGGCCAGAGGCCGTTGAGGTGGGCCTCTGTCCGTTTGCGGTCGCTGCCGGTGCAGTCAGAGGCCGATGGCGTGGGCCTCTGCTGTTTTGTTGTCGCTGTTGGTTATGACCAGAGGCCGTTGAGGTGGGCCTCTGCCGTTTGTGGTCGCTGCCGGTGCAGTAAGGGGCCGTTGGTGTGGGCCTCTGCTGTTTTGTTGTCGCTGTTGGTTATGGCCAGGGGCCGTTGAGGTGGGCCTCTGCCTTTTGTTCCTAGTACGATGGAGGTGATGGTGTTGGCGCCTTTTACTTTTGCCTTGGGTTTCTGTAATTTTGTAATGGCTGTAATATGCGCGCAGGGAATTTTTTTGGATATTATATTCAATGTACACGTACGCACGTTGACATCCCCTTCCACACAAAGAATTCCAAGTCACCCAATTATGTACTTGTTGGATTTTTGGTTAGCAAACCACGATCCCAATCAGATTCTCTCCACTTATTGCAGGACAACGTTTCGATGTTGGTACAACGTCGCACGTGGACGACATCGTTAACTCCCCGAAATTCGCAAGAAGCTTACAGTAAGCTAACACCCTGTTTGTTTGGATTTATCGCTTTCCACTTTATCGATATGTACTAGCTGGCGCAATAGCTTGGCGTAAATTTTTCTTTTGTTGGGTGTAGAACCTCTTTAATGCCAATTTCCACACCGACGATTCTCACGTGTCCTTTATTTCATAACACACGCATACAATCGGAAACTAATTATTTATTGCTTAATAGCGCAATTTATTTACCAAATTTAAAATTCTCAACGTAAGCCGCATTATTTGAATTTCTTTTCTTTGCTTGCAATAGAAAGAATTTTTCTTTTATGGTTCCCGACACAACAATTTTTCGTTGTTCCGATGATTCCGCGGCTGACCACACTTAGCGTACTTTTCTTTTTAATCTTCCCAAATAGCGCACCATGCCGTCACGGCGTTATTAGAAAAATTTTCTATTCCATTATAGGGATGGAAAAGCGCAGTTATCTAACTGTGGCGGCCATTATCGAATGGTTCAATGTTATGGTTAGCTCATCTCTACAGCGCTATACGCCAATTACACGGCTCAAGTATCCTTGTGCCAATTACCAATTTGCACAAGGATTTGCCCGGTGTGTGCACTGGTTGCGCTATTTGCGCAGAGAACTGCGCTAAAATCAAAACGATTTTGATATTTTCGCATGTCTGCAAATATTGCACATGCTTTTTTCTTCGTGTGTGGTAAATCTTACACAGTTTACCTGTGGTTCCTGAAAATATAGCATCAGTAATTATTGCTTAAAAATGTTAATATCGAAGACGCAAGGACCATCTCTAGCTTGTAACAGGAATTCACACAAATTCAATAATAAATAATAATTTTTTTATACAATTAGAACACATGTTTCATTTGTTGCGCTAGTTGAAAAATGAATATTGCGCAGTGCTGCAATGAGTTGAGCTGGTCTTGCAATTAAAATATATATTTTATAAATACAATGGAAAATAAACGCTTCTGTGCGAGTTTTTCGACTTATACCGTGAATTACCAGCACTGTGGAAAATAAATAGTGAATTTTTATACAATTAATGCCTTTTTTATACAATTAAAATACATGTTTCATTTGTTGCGCTACTTTAAAAATGAATATTGCGCAGTGTTTTTGAGCCGTGTATGTCAAAATTTTCATTTGCACAAATTTCGTCGTTTTATATTTGCGCATGGTTTTTGTGTCATGTATGGGCCGTACTACACATGCCGCGTTCCGACTGTCTGAACCTTTGTACTGATGTTAGGCGAATGTAGAGGAATCACACCATTTGCAACTCTTGTGTCGTGGGAGCATTATGCGCTAAGTAAGATGTATTTATTAATAGACGTAATTTTAAATGCGATGGGGCAATTTTTCTACTAAAAGAAAATTTACCACTACGTCGTATTTAGTTGTCAAGGTGTTGGTTACATTTTGCGCTTGCCATCTCGTTTGACAATATATGCCAGCACAATGACAGAAACCCAAGTCAGCTGATGAGATGAGCCACCCACACAATTGAGCCATGTGATATTGAAAAATCGTTAATGTCATTGGAATTTTTGGCGATGCCACTAGTATGAAAGAAAAAAAATCGTTTTAACCACCCAAGGCAGACATGAGTGAGGTGAATCCTGACCTTTTCACCTATCACTAGCCAACTAGTACGTTCAAAGGGTGAATCTCCCAAGTGAACCATAAAATTAGCTCAACATAAAAATTTAATAAGCAGAGCTATCTGTGGAGTGTAATTTAAATCTCCGCTGTGAAAACGACCATAAGTCGGCGTCAAATTGAACTTTACGGACAAGTTTAACTTTGGCAATTATTAATATTACTTAGGCCCGGTTTTTCAGTAGTTGGTTAACATAAGCTTCAACTAAGTTTGCTTAAACTCTAGTCAAATTTAAACTCCAGTTAAACTACTGAGCAGTTTTTCAGTCACAGCCTAAGGCCGCCTTTGGGGTATGCTTTTTTGTGCGGCAACATTGGTTTTTTATTATCTAGATAAAGGGCGAATTAATGGTGACTTATAACCATAAAGCCAAAACCAGATAAAACAGCTGATCGTACCTACCTTATGGAAATAAATGTAATCGATTAATGGTGCCATACCACAACGCTAACTCGATTACATTGATTTCCATAAGGTAGGTGTGATCAGCTGCTTTATCTGGTTATGGCTTTATGGTTATAAGTCACCATTAATTCGCCCTTAATTTGTAGATACGGCAACAGCTGGATTTTGTTTACCCAACAAACATGGAAAAAAATTCTCCAGCGAAATTATATATAGTACCGGAAGTAATATCCAACATCATTATTTAATTATTCTTAAACCATATAGTTCTCGAGTTGATATCCAACTTCATTCTCCGATCACTATCCAACTTTTGAAAAATTTTGTAAAATGAAAAGTTTTCGAGTTGATCTCCACGTCATTAATATATTCCAATTATATCATAATTTCGAGAGATTTTAAGAAATTTGCAGTTCTCAAATGAACATTCAACACATTTCTCCAGTTGATATCCTACATAGCATATCGAGTTGAGGTGGAGTTGAAAAAAATCTCCAAGGTGGTACCACCAAAACCAACAGCTGTTTATTGTGAGAAATAAACACCTGGTTGATAGCAGTAATGAAGCGTAAGTAATCAAAAATAAATTATATAGGCGGCCGCCGTGGTGTGGGGTTGGCGTGCTCCGCCTACCATACCGAAGATCCTGGGTTCACGCGCCGGGCAAAGCAACATCAAAATTTTAGAAACAAGGTTTTTCAATTAGTAGAAAGTTTTTCTAAGCGGGGTTGCTCCTCAGCAGTGTTTGGCAAACACTCCGTTTATGTTTCTGCCATGAAAAGCTCTCAGTGAAAACTCATCTGCCTTGCCGATGCCCTTCGGGGTCGGCATAAAAGAAGTAGGTCCCGTCCGGCCAATTTGTAGGAAAAATTAAAAGGAACACGACGCAAATTGGAAGAGAAGCTCTGCCTCAATCTGTTCGGAGGTTAGCGTGTCACATTTATTAATTTTTTAAATTATATATATTTCATTTTATTTTCGTGAAAAAACTGTAGTATGGAATCATACATTTGAGTCCAGTTGAAGAATGACAAGTTGTTAATTAAATTTGTTCAACTTTAGTAATAGCATTTTTTGCTTTATAAAAATTCCCTCTTTTGCTGAGTACGCTATGATTCTCGACCTGAGCCACTGTTTCGAAACAACTCTTGAGATTTTAGAAGTATGCCTAGTTATCACACTGCAAGAAAAAGACTGGTAAAATCAACCGAAATACGGGTCAATTCAACCGAAATTTCTGTCAATTTTTATCCATCGCAACAAATTGTTGAATCAACTGCGCACAAATGGTTGATTCGTAATTGACCGTTTTAGTAGTCAAATAAACAAAAAAAGTTGTTTCATCATACTTTACCCATAGTTTTTTTAAATTAACAATTATTACTGTCGCTCTAAGAATACCAATCAAAACTGTTAATATGAAAGGGATTTATTGTCGGAATGACAGTGACAGTGAAATCTATTGAAATAACTGATATTTCTGTTTCTTCTAAATTAATAATAGCGTAAACTTTTACATCAACAGAGTTTTCCGTTCATAGCATTAATACCTATGGAAAAAATAAAACCCGGATAAATATATTTTTAAACTTACGTAGTTTTTTTTTATTTGTATAAATTACACATAAGTACATTTCATTTCTAATGATTTTATTGCTATATTTAGTAATATTAATTAAAATAATAGGGGGACTCATGTAACCGTATAAATGCCTTATAAAGTGTGTAAACGTATAAATTTATCTAGTGCGTAAACCAGCTGTCAAATTTTGTATGAAAAATCATTTACACAATTTGTATAAATTTACGCACACATTTCATTGTGTAAACGCGGTAAACTCAAAGGAATGCAACCTTGCAGACATTACAGCAGGCATTTTCATCAGAAATCTCCAACATCA
This sequence comes from Eurosta solidaginis, assembly GCA_029619165.1. NCBI lineage: Eukaryota > Metazoa > Arthropoda > Insecta > Diptera > Tephritidae > Eurosta > Eurosta solidaginis. The sequence goes on from JARSSU010048833.1 coordinate 43,875, forward strand.
GGAAGTAAATGCATCTTAGTTTTGATTTTTCACTTAATCTTGGCATTTTTTAATTTGTATAACAATCAAAAAAAATTTGTTCGGCAATAATACAGCTGATAAACATTCAAGTTTATCAATAGTATTACTAGGTGCGTTCATATAACAGCGTGTGTAAATGGATATAATTTTACACCTTATAAGTTTATATGCTTTCATGAGTCCCCCTAATAACTTAAATCTGAATTCAAATAAACAAAACTTGTTCCGAATCACCATAGAAAGCTTTGTACGAAAGTATGTTGCCATATATATTCGTACATATGTGAATACAAAAATACGCATGCTTGCTACATACATATTCACACATGCGTTAGTACATCCTCTAGTGAAAATAAGAGCATGTACCGTTTGTTAAACCACATTGGCGTCAGTTTCAAGAACTTTGTTTCAACTTTACAATTAAACATTATACACATACATTAAACATTATACACTTTATTACTTTGTTTTATTAACCCTCTATAACTCATCACCTCGAAATAATTTTATTTCTATTAAATCGGATAGATTCGTGAATAAAAAGTCGGTTTTTTATTTTTTTATTTCTAAATTTTTTATTTTGTATGGACACTATTATAAAAAGGGGAGTGTAGCCGACAGGCAACAATAAGCAACAGTGGAAAGAAAATTATCAGAAAAGTTATTAGCGCTTAGGAAAGGTGTACATTTCTTTCTGTTGGAACTTTTGCGTATGCTTCGTTCAAGGAATCCGCAACGGGATATATTTTAAAGATTCTGTCAAAGTCAGGGTGGCAGGGGATTGTCGCATCCAACAGTTTTTTTATAAGTTCTAGTCGAAATAAGTAAAGCAAGCACTGAATGGGAGTCTCAAGCTCCAAGACATCAGATGTCAATGAATCGTTTCCAGTAAACGACAGCTGCTCTGAGCTCAGCTCTAAACTAATTTTCTTCCAAAGTAACGGTAGCTTTTCAGTTTTTTATCGATTTGATGGAGGAGCTGAAGTACTTGTGATCTCTGACCGAAATGGGGCGACCTCTACCGCTTCTTCATGAATGAAGTTACGGTCGTCATCGTTCACGTACTCTACTAATTCATCCACATCAAAAGAGTCTTCATTCAGCTCTCCAAAATCCGAGATCAAATCTGGATCGAAATCAGGGTCAGCCAAACTATCATCATCAAAGTCGAGACTATCCTCACTTGCGTAATCATCATGGATGGCGCAGGCGATCTCGCTGTCAGTGAGAGATCGTAGTCGACGAGACATCCTAAAAAAATAATAAGTAACGCAGTCACGGTTTTCATGCAAGATATTTCCTCTTTTCACACAATATAGCCTACAAGACACAAACACTAAACACCACCCACTGACAAAATACTGAGGATATATCTAAAACAAATAGTTTTTGATTTTGGCGACCTTTTTGTTAACTAATCACTTTTTTTCTAGCTGGCTTGAGGTCTGAATTGAAATAAAAACACAAGGGTTTTTTATATATTACCAATATATTTCGATTACACACGGTAATCGTCTTCAGGGTGAACACTACAAAACATAAAAACAACAAAATAAATAAATAAATAACAAATTTTCTAACATACAAATTTAAAAAATTAATAACATACATTTTTTACACGTGTGTATCACTTGGCGTGGAGTTTATCACTGATCGTTTGTTTGTCAACAAATATCTATAGAAGCTAGCAGAGTTATCTACGTCCGTTTTGTAGTTCATTCGTTTACTGGTTGGTGTGTTAATAATGTGAAGCATTTCCAGAGTAAATCGTTTTCTGTAATGTTGTTCTTGTTGAAGAATAGTAGCTTTTTCAAAGTTTGGTGAGTGGGAGTTTTCAGTACAGTGGGTCATAAGTGCAGTTTTTTGGTTTGCAGTATGGTGGCAATATTTGTAATCAGATTTGTGTTGCGCTAGTCTAGTTTTAAGTTTGCCTTTTGTTGTTCCAACATATACGCTGTGTCATGGTTGGTTGTTTTTTCCATTGCAAGGGATTTCCGTACACTATATTGCTTTTTTCTGTATGTGGAATTTTTGATTTTGTTTGATTATATATGTTTTTTAATGTATTTTTACTTCATCTTTGTTGTAGCAGTCTGATTTGGGCAATCGTTCCGACAATTTTGGCACATAAGCTACTGACTTAAATATTTTCTGCGGTTTTTCTTTTTCTTGATTCTTTTCTTCTTGATATTTATTTAAAAGTGTTTTAATTATGTTTTCAGGAAAATCATTTCTTCTTAACAATAGTTTTATTTCATTTTTAATTTCCTCGTGGTAAGTGTCGTCCGTAATTTCTAACATTCTTCTTATACAGCCCATTGCTGTATTCATTATCATCGTCTTTGGATGCTTTGAGTAAAAGTTGATGATTCGTCCTGTTGATGTTGATTTCTTATACCACTTTAACTTCAATTCGTTTTTGTTTCTAATAACAATTGAGTCAATATATGGTAGTTTTCCGTCTTCTTCAAGTTCCGTTGTAAAATTTATATATTTATTGAAAGAGTTTAGTGTGTCCAGCGTACTTTTTACATCATCTTCGTGTATTATAGCAAATAGATCGTCGACATATTTTGTGAGTAATCTGGGTACTCTTGCTAATTTTGTTGTTGTGTTCTCTAATAGTTTTTCCATCACTATATCGGCAATTACTGGTGATGTTGGGGATCCCATTGGCAATCCTTTTAGCTGTGTATACAATATATCATTGAATTTTAAATACCTATTTTCTTCGATGCAAAACGTAAGTATTTCCATAAACAGTTTTTTTTGGTATATTTGTGTGTTCTTCTATTTTCATCCAATTGTCTCTTATGATCTCAAGGGCTAATTGTGTGGGAATGCTGGGAAACAGGGAAATTACGTCGAAAGATATTAGCCTTTCATTGTCAGAAATGTAGGTGTTTTAAATTTTTGTTTTAAACTCAAGTGTATTTTTAATGTTGTATGCCGAGTTTGCTGTTGCGTTTTTTAATATATCTGCTATATATTTGCATAGGCTATGTGCTGGTGATCCAGTGGCCGAACAGATTGGCCTGAGATTGGACGGACGCAGAAATTTCTTAGTAAAAATAAAAACATTCGTATATTAACATCTGACAAAGGCAACAAAACGGTAGCTATGGATATAAGTGACTACAATAAGAAAATGGGCGATATATTAAACGACTTGACAATGTATAGGGTTCAAAGACAGGACCCTACATCGAGACTACAAAGCAAAAATAACAGTCTGGTCGAAAAACTTTATAAATTGGATTTAATTTCAAAAATAGAGAAAAATAAATTATCTACAACAACAGCTTTACCTCCGAGGATATATGGACTACCAAAACTTCATAAGGAAGGAACACCGCTCAGGCCAATCTGTTCGGGCACTGGATCACCAGCACATAGCCTATGCAAATATATAGCAGATATATTAAAAAACGCAACAGCAAACTCGGCATACAACATTAAAAATACACTTGAGTTTAAAACAAAAATTAAAAACACATACATTTCTGACAATGAAAAGCTAATATCTTTCGGCGTAATTTCCCTGTTTCCCAGCATTCGCACACAATTAGCCCTTGAGATCATAAGAGACAATTGGATGAAAATAGAAGAACACACAAATATACCAAAAAAACTGTTTATGGAAATACTTACGTTTTGCATCGAAGAAAATAGGTATTTCAAATTCAATGATATATTGTATACACAGCTAAAAGGATTGCCAATGGGATCCCCAACATCACCAGTAATTGCCGATATAGTGATGGAAAAACTATTAGAGAACACAACAACAAAATTAGCAAGATTACACAGATTACTCACAAAATATGTCGACGATCTATTTGCTATAATACACGAAGATGATGTAAAAAGTACGCTGGACACACTAAACTCTTTCAATAAATATATAAATTTTACAACGGAACTTGTAGAAGACGGAAAACTACCATATCTTGACTCAATTGTTATTAGAAACAAAAATGAATTGAAGTTAAAGTGGTATAAGAAATCAACATCAACAGGACGAATCATCAACTTTTACTCAAAGCATCCAAAGACGATGATAATGAATACAGCAATGGGCTGTATAAGAAGAATGTTAGAAATTACGGACGACACTTACCACGAGGAAATTAAAAATGAAATAAAACTATTGTTAAGAAGAAATGATTTTCCTGAAAACATAATTAAAACACTTTTAAATAAATATCAAGAAGAAATGAATCAAGAAAAAGAAAAAGAAAAACCGCAGAAAATATTTAAGTCAGTAGCTTATGTGCCAAAATTGTCGGAACGATTGGCCAAATCAGACTGCTACAACAAAGATGAAGTAAAAATAGCCCATAAGCCGATAAATACATTAAAAAAATATATAATCAAACAAAATCAAAAATTCCACATACAGAAAAAAGCAATATAGTGTACGAAATCCCTTGCAATGGAAAAAACAACCAACCATGCCACAGCGTATATGTTGGAACAACAAAAGGCAAACTTAAAACTAGACTAGCGCAACACAAATCTGATTACAAATATTGCCACCATACTGCAAACCAAAAAACTGCACTTATGACCCACTGTACTGAAAACTCCCACTCACCAAACTTTGAAAAAGCTACTATTCTTCAACAAGAACAACATTACAGAAAACGATTTACTCTGGAAATGCTTCACATTATTAACACACCAACCAGTAAACGAATGAACTACAAAACGGACGTAGATAACTCTGCTAGCTTCTATAGATATTTGTTGACAAACAAACGACCAGTGATAAACATTCTTTACTATATAGTTTGGCAGCTTAAATAGAGGTTATGTTGCGAATAGAGTGGAAGGCAGTGGACTAGGCAGTCGAATGTCATATAATGAAGGAATGGTGTTCGGAGTTTTTTCAAAGTTAAAAAAAAATGATAAAGCTTTAATATAAATAAAACTATTGTTTTAATAACAACAAAAACGTCTTATATATTCTATATACATAAATTCGTAAGGATTATCTCACTTTAAAATTTTAGTTAAATAATCTAAAGTTTTTGTTTGAAACTGAGTCGAGAACTGTGCGTGTGAATGTGCGAATTTTCACCGATCAGCTGTTAGTTGCGCTACTTGGTAAAATTTACAATGGTGATAAACTATACGTCAAGTGATACACACGTGTAAAAAATGTATGTTATTAATTTTTTAAATTTGTATGTTAGAAAATTTGTTATTTATTTATTTATTTTGTTGTTTTTATGTTTTGTAGTGTTCACCCTGAAGACGATTACCGTATGTAATCCAAATATATTGGTAATATATAAAAAACCCTTGTGTTTTTATTTTAATTCAGACCTCACGCCAGCTAGAAAAAAAGTGATTAAAACAAATAGTGTAACAATAAACTATGAGCTCTTACCTTATAATGCAAAAGATATCAGGCTCACTCAGATATAGTGCTAGTGAAGCTGAAAAATTGTTTAATAAAATTTAAAAGCTGGTAGTGAAAATATTATCTTCTTCAACTTAGTGCACAAACATTTTTCTTTTCTCATTTGGGTGGAGGCATAGAGAACTTTTAATAAATTAATATATTTTTTACTGAGTGGTAGTGGAAAAATAAAATGACAGCAATATTTTTTTATTCGTGGTGGAGAAAGGCAGAATAGTGTTTACTCAAATTGTTCCAATATTGTTTTATGCTAACGAAATTGCAATGCAATCAAAATTTGGTGCTCTACCCCAAACTATGCTCAAAACAAAACAAAATATGACAAAAAATTTTTTTTTATTAATGATTCAAGGTTCGATTCGAGCTCAAGGCCAGAACAATAATTTTTTTCTAGTGATAACTATTGTTATTTTTTAATTTTTCTAAATTTGAAAAATTGTATTTTGTTTTTGGAATAGTAAGTAGAAAATTTTTCTGACAACCTGCCATAGCTGCGCAGATAGATCCATTTCGAAGGGTGCTAAGCCTTCATCATCAGTACGCTTTAGGCACGCTGCGCTAACCATTTAGCTATATTTAGAAAAATAAAAAAAATAACAATAATTATCATTAGAAAAAAATTATTGTTCTGGCCTTGAGCTCGAATCGAACCTTGAATCATTTATCAATAGGCAGATAAAAACAAAAACAATTTTTTTATTAATAAAATTATTCACGATCCCTAGCTTATATTTGCTATATCAACGTATCCAACTTCAAATTCAAAAAACTGAATTCCCTTCCTATACGGGTCCGTTTCGTACGTTTTAGAATGCAAAGTTTATTTATTTCAAATTTTCTTTTTATTTCCATAACGTTGGACACATTCAGTATTTGCGAGATATATTGCCATATACATACATACAATTTCTTCCAATATGTATGTATACTTTTTATGAAATCTCAGCTTATATTTCGATAGAGCAGTTCAAGATTTGTGCAAATGGTTTAGTATCATTGCATTTTCAAACTGATGTAGTATATTTACACATTGCACCATCAAAATATTCGGTTATGCATTTGCTACGTCATTGCAAATATGCTGCATCAAAAATCGTAGTAAATTTTCAGCAAATCAGCAACTGTCAATCCAATACAAAGTGTGCAAAGAAGAAACTGAAAATTAAAAAAAGTTTTTCATGTAAAAACGCGGCAAACAAACATTTCAAAATTAACAGACTGTTGATATTTACTGCGTTCTTCTGTGAAATTTACGTACCATGATTAATTTAACAAATATTTTAGATTTTTATCAAGTTGCTAATTTATCCTATTATTCGCATAAGTGACAACTGTAAAAAGTTCTAAAACTTGCACTTTTCCCCACAAGTAATCCAATATAGAAAAAGTCACCAACCAAATTTCTGTTTTATTTTCGTGCATGTTACTCATTCTGCCACTCAATTTGTATACACCTAACCTGGCCTAACCGGGGCAAACACCTGTAGGAACGAAAATGGTGACCTTGTAACTGATGTCCACAGAGTGCTTAGATTATGGAGGGAACACTTCTCTGCTCTCCTAAATGGAGGCAGCAATTCACCGCGTAGAGATGAAGAACCCGATCCCGCAATCGATGATGATGGAATATATGTCCCCCGCCCGATTATGACGAAGTTAGAATAGCAATAACCAGATTGAAAAACAACAAGGTCGTGGGCGCTGATGGATTGCCTGCGGAGCTATTCAAGTACGGCGGCGAGGAGTTGGTAAGGCGCATGCAGCAGCTTCTTAGCAAAATATGGGCGGACGAGTGCATGCCCGACGATTGGAATCTAAGTGTCCTTTGCCCAGTCCACAAGAAGGGGATACTGCAAAATGCACCAACTATCGTGGAATCAGCCTTCTTAATATCGCATGTAAGGTCGTTTTAAGTGTCGTGCGATTTCTTTAATTTGATGCTGGAGAAAATTATACTAGGTGCAGAACTTAACCGCACTGAACCGTATTCTATAAAAGCGTGCAATTACTGGCATATGCTGATGACATTGATATCATCGGCTTAAACACCCGCGCTGTTAGTTCTGCTTACTCCAAACTGGAAAAAAAGCGGTAAGGATGGGTTTGATGGTGAATGAGGACAAAACGAAGTACCTGCTGTCATCGAGCAAAGAGTCAGCGCACACGCGCCTTGGCAACCACGCTACTGTTGGCAGCCATAATTTCGAAATAGTAAAAGACTTCGTTGGGAACCAGCATCAACACTAGCAACAACATCAGCACTGAAATCCAGCGAAGAATCAATCTTGCCAATAAATGCTACTTTGGACTAGGTAGGCAATTGAAAAGTAAAGTCCTCTCTCGGCGAACGAAAATCATACTCTACAAGTCACTTATCGTACCCATCCTGCTGTATGGGGCAGAAGCATGGACCATGACAACAGCAGATGAAGCGGCTTTGGGAGTGTTCGAGAGAAAAGTTCTTCGAAAGATTTATGGACCTCTACGCATTGGCGATCGCAAGTACCGAAGAAGATTTAATGATGAGCTGTACGAGCTATACGCAGACATCAACATAGTCCAGCGAATTAAAACGCAGCGGCTGCGCTGGCTAGGCTATGTTATGCGAATGAAAGATGATGCTCCGGCCAAGAAAGTGTTTCTATCGGAACCCGCCTGTGGAAGCAGAGGTAGAGGGCGGCCCCCACTCCGTTGGAAGGACCAGGTGGAAAACGATTTAAATTCCCTTGGTGCGACCAATTGGCGCCGGTTGGCGGAGCGACTGGCGCGCCTTATTGGACGGCCATAACCGTATAGACGGTTAAGCGCCAATTAAGTAAGTAAGTAACCTGGCCTAACGCTCCAGTGTTGGGCTTGTATGTGGAAACTCGTTCGTTCAAATGCGGATCGCAACAATTTTTGCATCGTTGTATCAATTTAAAAGATTCGTTTTTTATTTCATCTTCTTCCTAATTGGCCTCAAACCATTTTAATGCTTTTGGACCTCGAACAAACTATGTCAATCGCTTATTCGCGAATAGTTTTCCAACTGGTATTTTCAATGGATTAGGAGTCTTCATCCTGAGAATACATCTTGGGGCGAAGCATCTTTTTTCAGTCGCATAGCATGGCTCATCCAACCTCTGTTTTTTTATTCACTCGACTATGTTGATGTCTGCATAAAGCCGATACGGCTCACCAATAAATCTTCTTCGATATATGTCATCGCCAATGCATAGGGGAACATAAGTAAATCTTTAGTAGAACTTTTCTCTAAAGCATTAAATGATTTTTTTAAAATAATTTTTGGAAAAATTTTAAGCAACGTGACATCAGGACGGACAAGGCGACAAATGTTTCGGTTATAACTTGTAAATCTCTTCAAAGCCTTTTCTCCCGGGAGTGGGATTTGAACCCGCACTCCTACGATGGTTGAAGTGTTACAAACGCATTCAGCCACGTCATGCATTAGTTGTTGTAAACTAATCAAATTTGCCTTTTTAGTCTCACCCTACAAGCATGAGTACCAAGGCCAAAAATTCGGCATATATACGTTAGTTTCGATTGGAGACGGTTAAGAAGTGTTGAGGAGGGTTAGTATTTCTCTATGATACTTTTAAACTTGGTATTACCGTTTGAAGAGGTGTAGCTGAATGGCTTATTTGATATATAAGAACCATCACCAATATACGTACAGGGGGTATGTATTCCTAAAATATTAGAAGTTTCCTCAAGCCTTTTAAAATGATATTTCATACAAATATCGAATTATAAAGGCTTTAAAAACAAATCTTATTTTTTATGAATAACTTGGATATTTTTATCTCAAAAACTTTTTGCAGAAATTGGTATGGAGTTTGCGCTATTCGCTTCCACAAATACTGTTGTAAAGAACAACTTCTTTTCAAACTTACCATATTACTTTTTTCACAAAGTTTGGCATGTACTTTCAAATTATTAACTGGAAAGAAAGAAATGAAGAATTAAAAATGAGCTACGAAAAGAAAAAGTGGTTTTCGTTTAAAAATATTATAATTTTGTTTACTTTGCTCTTGGCAACAGCAAAACAAATCTTTTAAGCTATAGAAAAGTAAAAAATTAAATCGCTGGAAGGTAATTCACCATTGGAGTAACTATATCTACATGTAATTCGGCAAGTTTAACTCTCGCAACACTTTATTTTGAAACGATTTCAAAACAACTCAAACTTTTATTCTGTCGGAAATATCAACATTAAAAAAGGATATTTTTTAGTATTTCGTAAAATTCGTAAAAACTTGAACAAAATATTACTAATTTTGGAAAAATCCTTTTCGTTCAAACAAAACTTTTACAATAAGAGGGCACAATTTTGCATTTCGCTTGGAGAAGTTGCAAAATTGTACCCGACAAATAGATGTCCCGGTATCGCATAATTTTTTTCAGTGTTATGCACATTAATTCAAGAAGGGGTTTGTTTTGTTTTGTATTGATAACTGAAAAACTAGTTTATTGTTGTTTTCCCAATTTGTGTGTTTTTTCGATTTGGTGGTTTTCTTATTTTGGTGTTTTTTTTTAACAAGTGGCACCATCGTCATAAGGGCAAAGTAGAGAGCGTAGTAGGCGTAAAATTCTCCTTGAAATTTGCTCATGCATTGACTGTTGTTCGCTGTTGAAATGACCTGTAAGATCAGTTGTCATCTGTCAATTTTACAGAATTTTCTTAACTTGAGAGCAACAATTTCTCTTCTGTTGAAATGACTAAACTAATTTGTTCGATTGACAAAGAACTCGGTCGAATTAATCATAATTCGATCAATTTCACCGAATCTCAATTAAGTCAAGAACAACAGAACAGATTTGTTGATTTTACTAGCGCCATTTCTTTCAGTGCAACATGAGCACTAATGGGTAGTCAAGCCCAAATGCCTGTTGGGTATATTCGACGCCATTTCGAACGAACGGAAATCACCGATAGGTTAACACATTCGGCTTCAATTAATTTCAGTGGAGGTTGCGAGAGAATCAATTAATTTTTCCATACAAAAATTAAGAGCGGTAATTTCCGCTTTTTTCCACTGAATAGTTTTAAATTTGCTGGACTAATGCCATGAATTCCCGCTATGACGGGAGTTCCCGCATTAACTTTTTTAATAGTACTTTTAGGTGTTCTATACAAATTGCGGGAATTCCATAGTACCTAAATGCGCGTTGATTCCCGGAGTTTGTTTTATTGAAGGGTCTCCTAAGCAAAAATAAACGACTGGCACCTTTAAACTTTGAACGGGGATTACCCATATTTGAATTAGTTGAATTGTTTTCTTGTTATCGACAGTGCTAGACTACTTTACCAACACTACCAATGTACAGTGATAAAAAGTAAACCGTTTTTGGCGGTTGAAAGATTCGATTCAAAATGTGCAGTAATTCCCGGCATTTCTTTACTGAGGGGCACTTGAATGACGGGAATTCCCGCAATAAAGCCGAATGTTTTAACTAGAGTTTAACCCAGCCAGATCGGCCGCTTAAGCTCAACTTCAGTTAAAGTAGACTGAAAATCTGCAGAATAAGTTTAAGCGTAGTTTAACTGACAAACTGAGTTGAACTTGTACTGAAAACCGGGCCTTATTCATTTGCCTCAACTACGTTCTTCCAAATGAGTCATTTGAAAACGTTTACATTCGCTAGGATACCAAACTAACGCAAAAATGCACTGACGTAATAGATTAAACGATAGTACAATAAAAAAAGATTTGAGACATTTCGATATCGATGTCAAACTTCAATATAAGTACGTTCAACGGCTTTTGATTTACGGATTGAACTTTAGTTTGCTCCTTATTATTTTGCGAAATGTTTTAAAATGTCTATACTTTGCTATAAAGTCAACCCACATATCAAGTTTCATTACTATATATAACTAAGCGTGGTTATCTTTCGACTTCGCCCTCCTTGAACCAATCTATTCTCGGCAGATAAGCCAGCATACCAAATTTCGGAAAGTTATCTAATTTTTTACTAAGTTATCCTGTTAATGGATGTACGAACATGGCTCAATCTCCTTCATCACTTAAATATTCGGAAATAACAAGAGATCGGCAATCTCAAGTATCCCCGCTAGTGCTAAAATTAATGATTTTGGTTGGAGGTATCTGTTGGTATATTTTTAATCACATTGCTTTATGGGAGAAAGTTAAACTCACCAATTCGTGAATTGGCGCTTAGCCGACTATACGAGCTTGGTCGTTGCTAACTCTATTTTGCGATAACTGACGCTAATTGGAAACACCAGTGGAGATCTTCTCAGCTGATCATAATTCTCCAGTTGAAGCATGTTTTTTAGTGAAGGTTGAGATAGTGGTATAGAGGTAGTGTGCAGGCCTATACTATCCTTGGCGTTGCCTTGGCATAAAACATATATTTAGGTTCGCCAATTTTTAGGAAACTAATACCCCATACGTACACTCCAATTAGGAGGAAAGACTTGGTCTTTATCTGCTGGGGGATATATCAAGCAAAATTATTATAATTAGTAGACACCCCTTATCCTTACCTTGGCGGTAAATCGCCAAGAATAATTTTGAGGTCATCGCTAGAGCCATGTTAATTTCTTTCGTCGCGGCGAGTGGCGTGATGCTTGTCTACGCGGGAAACTACAATACAATACTAGAACTGAAAAGTCTGGAATGCGTATTACCTTTATGATTCCTTGCATAAACAAATGAGCCAAGATCCCGCATTTCGGAATTGTATTTGTAATCGAATTTGAAAAGTTTGGTGACGTAGCGTTTTTAAAGTTTTTCGTTTTATTACATTTCTCTCATATTTCGCTACCAGTGTTCGGAGTATTTAAAACTGCTACCTGAGTAAACGACTACGCCGGAGTAAAAATTTAATTTTCGGAGTATATTTTTTTCCTTTTTGAAAGCGGGCGAACAACTAGCATCAAATTGATTTGGTGGCTTGACAAATCTTTCGATTGTGTTTTTACCATGAAATGTTTCTCAGCAAAAAAGTTATCTGCCTTATCAGGTGCACATGGAGTCGGTTTCAAGACCGGGACAGATTTCTGTAAGAACGATAATTGTGACATGATAACTGACGTACAGAGTGTAGGGGAAGACGAACCCGATACCCCGATCGCCGATGATGAAAAATACGCTCCGACATCCGACAATGGGGAAGTGAGAATAGCAATATCACGGCTAAAAAACACAAGGTACCAAGTAATGACGGGATCCCTGCCGGGCTGTTCAAACATGGAGGCGAAGAGTTGGTATAAAATAAAGAAGCAAAAAAAGTGGGTCTTGCAGTAAATGTGGACAAGACGAAGTACTTGCTGTCATCGTGGCCTTGTAGTCACGACACTGTTGACGAATATAAATTCGAGACTGTGAAGGATTTCCTCTATTTGGGAAGCAGCATTAAAAGCAAAAACAATGTCGGCCTAGAAATCGAATGGAGAATAACTCCTGCCAACAAGTGCCTCTTTAGGAAATTGAAAAGCAAAGTCCTGTCTCGACGAACAAAATTCGTGCTCTACAAGTCACCCATCATACCTGTCCTGATGTATGGCCCGGAATCATGAAAGGTGTCGAGAGAAGATGAGATAGCTCTTGGAGTATTGGAGAGAAAGGTTCTCCGGGAGATTTATAATCCTATCCGTGATGTCGACGGCGGGTATCGAAGGAGGTATAATGATGAGCTATATGAGCTTTTCGCAGATATGACGATAGTGCAGCGAATAAAAAAAGAAAGTTTCGCTAGCTAGGTCATGTTATGCGGATGAACTAATACGCTCCGGCAGTTTGTAAATAGATGAAAGGGGAAGATCTTTACTGATTTGGGAGAGACAGTTGGAGGAAGATTTGACTTCGCTTGGTGCTCCCAATTGTTATCGCAAACCAGGGTTAGCTGACCTTACTGACTCAACGTACATCATTTGTATATAAAACTTCAAGAAGTGCTGTATGTTGAAATTTGGCAGGATTTACAGATCGCTTCCGGGCACATTTTTTGCTTACATTTTACTCCTATTATCATTCCGTACGAAAAAAGTACAAAAACTGTGAATAAAATGTGAACAAAGATATCTTAAGACACGAACAAAAATTTCACGGCATTTTATCCAATCGTCACTTATAATCAATCAGCTTTTCCTACGTATTAGTATTAGGTAGTGATACTATTTCGTTTTCAACTCCACCCCAATAAACCTTTGAGATAAAAGATGTAGTAGGAAGTATGAGCGGAGCAAAATACTCCGATTGGAATAAAGTCTGAACACTGCGTTAGCAATGAAACATCCCTTCAAAAAACGCGAGTACTCTATAAATAATGTAAGGAATACTCCTTTGGGAGTATAGGACTACTCCAAATCTAATCTGTATTCATACACAAAATGTGCTCCAATTAACATTGCGATGTCCTAGGAGAGGAGTAGGTGATCCCACTCTCGCTTTGTTTGTGAGTATTCCATAGAGTACATAAGTGAGAGTACTTTCCAAAGTACTTTCACTGTAGTACTCCATGGAGCACCCACAGAGGATCATATGCCAAAGTACTAAAGAGGAATGGGTGTCGGAAGGAATTATCGAAGTGAATTTAATTTAAAATGAAAGTAAATGAAGAGGGGCAATACAACTTTTATATTTTATACTACGAATATTCTTATTTTATTTAGCATTTGCGTGAATAAAGAAACTAATATATAGATACGCATACATGAATAAAGAAACTAATATAATCACCCTTATCGCGAGTTTTGTTTTCACCCAGTTTTTGTTCACCCTATCGCAGAGGATGGCGAAAAAATGTTTCGTGTTCGAAAAAGATTTCACCTTATCGGCAACTCTTTGTTCGGGTGAAATGAACAGCGGGGAAGCCTAAATTTGTTCACTTATATTTTACAGGCAAACGAGAGGAAAAGAAAATGCTAAGTAATTTTTTGTTTTGAAATTTGATACTCTTATGATTATATGTACTTTTATTATTAGAAATACATCAATAAATAATGCACAATCGGAAGCTGAGTGGAAAAAAGTGAAATTCCTGTATTTCTAAGTATGTAAATTCTATTTTTTATGACAACGTATCAGTCGGCCAAGTTATCCATTGTGGACAAAGCGACGGTTCCAAAATGTTGAACACCTCACTGGAACAAGATTGACTAATACCCATTTCGTCCTTTCCAACGCCTTTTCCCTATGCGAAAAAGCGAATACATGTACTCAACTTTACAATTGGTGGAACTCCAAATTTTTGCTTCAATGGTGGCAAGGAGTTGGTAAGAATATCTAGCCAATATTAGAATGCCGGCTTGTTTAGCCTGTAATATTGGCGAACGCTAATTGAATAAAAATTAACTTGTTATTCAAAAGTGCTGACAACAGTAATTTTTAGCTTACAGTGAATCAATTAGCTTCAAAGGGTTAGAACTGTCCCTTTATTGTTCCGAATCGCTTTCACATTTATATTCTCCTCGCGCTCAATCAATACCAACCTAATTGCAATACTAAACATTATTTTATAAATTTTGTATTTCTTTTTTTTGTTGTATTTTAAGGAAATATATAATTTGTTACAAAATTTACACAATTGTAAGTAAATTATTTGTTCACTGCTAATTCACAATAGAGCATCAGCTGTTTCGAAGTGAACTTTTGTTCGCCCGAAATTGCCGATAGGCGGAAAAAGTTCACCCGAACAAAAGAAGTGAAGGCGAACACTTTTCCGCGTGAACTTCGCGATAAGGGTGAATATGTATACATAAAACCAGTGCGCTGTTGCATTTTATCAGAGTTGCCAAAGTAAAATTTTATTATTAGTTATCTGCATGCAATATTTTACTTTTGGCAACTCTGTTCGATCGTCATCGTGTCGTGATCACTGTCGTTAAAAAACGAGCAATGATCGGCTGATGGTGGTCCGCAAACGCATTGCAAAGGAGTATTGTTAGAGTACTCCAACATGAAGAAATGGAACACGTAATCCAACAATTTTTGCAGGGATGTTGTCAAAAGCGTGACGTCACGCCGATAAAATTTATTTCCCAGCTATGATTTTTTTGCTCTCTCATTTTTTAATGCGAGATCTGTTTATTGGTTTATGGATTCCTTGGCTACCACAAAAACTTCTTTCTACCGATTTAACATACTTTTCTGCTTATAATTGAAAAATTTAGATGTTAGACCTTGTTTACATATATCGAGGTTATCTTCCTTTTCGTACTTAAATCTCAATCGTTAATTAAATACATTGTGAATTCATACAGGTGAAAAATCTTTCTATTTCTCCATTGCCATACCTACCTGTCAAATAAAAGATAACAGGGAAGGGCTGTCGCGAATGGCCAGAGAATGGAAGAAAGATTTGTTTTTTGCTCGCCGTTATTAAATTGAAGTGCCATGAATTACCCATTTGTATTTCAAATAAGCTTTACTTTTACTTTACTTACTTTTGTTATGGATATGCATTTTCTATGGAAGCAGTAAGAAGGCGGTCGGCATGATGTGTTAGTGCACAGTGGATAGTCATTGTCGGCTGGGGCGGGTCCTTGCCAACCTCCTGCGCCATAAACAGAAAAAAAGTCATATCATGCCTATCAAACTAGCAGCTGTCAAATTCAAAAAACCGACAGAAGCGCAGAGACTGACTCAGAACGCTTATAAATTCAAACTAAAACAACATCCGGCCGAACCGGATGTCACGGACAGACCGTTAACATTCAAAATTTAAATTCAAAAAAAATATCTAACGCAACAAAAAAAAATTACCGAACCGGAAATGACCGGTTACCACAAGTTCA